>VMBQ01003051.1:73635-112547 GCA_007657795.1 Dreissena rostriformis
ACCACCACCACCACCACACCACCACCACCACCACACCACCACCACCACCACCACCACCACCGTTCAGTGACAAAAAACGTGTTCACATAATGGCTGCCACTACAACTGTTAGCCCATATGGGGGGCATGCATGTTTTACAAACAGCCCTTGTTAATTTATGGAATTTGTCTAAGAATCTGTTATTATAAGAGCACAATTTTATGAAATGTACATACCGGTACTAGTGACTTAATAAATTAAAATTCGCTGGTAATCATCTGTTTGTTTTTTTATCATAATTAGCTAGAAGTCGTGTAAAAAAAACAGTGTAACATACATTTGGTAACGCATTTGGTATATATTTTCGGCCTTGCATGCCGATACTTGCTTCTGCTGGAACTTATGGCGTCTATCTAGTGAAACATGGCGTCTCTCTAGTGAAACATGGCGTCTATCTAGTGAAACATCCTTTTTATTAAACAAACAATCAGATGTAGATGTTTCATTTAAATATGTGGCGTGTTCTGAGAAAACTGGGCAAAATGCTTGTGCGTAAATTGTCATCCCAGATTAGCCTGTGCAGTTCGCAAAGGCTAATCAGGGACGACAATTTCCGCCTTAATTGGATTTTTGCTTAGAGGAGACTTCATTTAAACGAAAATATCATAAAAGCGGAAATTGTCGTCCCTGATCTGGGATGACAATTTATGCAAAAGCATTTTGCCCAGTTTTCTCAGAACATGACACATAAAATCATACAGGTAGAACTGGGTAACAATCGATTCCGAAATTAGTTTTTACAAGGGATCCAATGCGTTGTTATAAAATAACAAACGGCGAAACATCTGAGCCTCGCTCTGTGAAAAGGGGGTTTAATGCATGTGCGTAAAATGCCGTTCCATACTAGCCTGTGCAGTCCACACAGGCTAATCAGGGACGACACTTTTAACCTAACCTAGAGTTTTGCTTAGAGGAGACTTTCTTTAAACGAAAAATATATTAAAAGCGTAAATTGTCGTCCCCGATTAGCCTGTGCGGACTACACATGCTAATATAGGACGACACTTTACGCACATGGATTAAAATCCCTTTTCACAGAGCGAGGCTCATATAAACAGAGACGTACCTTGCAGTGGATATATGTAGGGCTCGTAAACTGAACCGTCTGGGTTCGAGCTTTGCTTTTCTTTTTTATTTATTTCACAATTTAACGCTTGTTGTGTTTTATTACACATACTTATACATATATATAGAAAATGTCAAATTCATATAGCTGTTAAATATATATTTATGTAGCAATAGCCAAAATTTCATTGCTAGATGTGATCTGGTAACATAGATTTAATGAGTCACAATATATTCCATGTGAATTTCCAGCGACGATATCTATTCATACGACACACGAACACTAAATTGGTACATGAACATGTGTTGAATAAATTGTACCACAATTTAAAAAAAGAGCATTTTGTATCTTGTTAAATCTATGTTACTCTACAGCATCTAGCGTTGAAATGTTGGCTTTTGCTATAAGGAACACTGATTTTGTATGGGTTAACTTTATTTTACGAAATATTTTACGAAATATTCGTTGATTTTGAGTATGTATGTGAGTTTAAATAATCGTGCAAATAATGTACTATTTAAATATGAGAGACCCAAATCAAGCTTAAAACAATATATTTCATCCAAAGCAAACTTAAGATTCATTACATCAACCAATACCCGCTAATATACAAATAAAATGTAAATTAAAAATGTTATATTCTGTCGAACAAATCTATGCGAATATAATTGACTATATAAAGATGTATATAATGCGGACAATTTCACAAAAAAGACTCTCTGCAACATCCGCTCGTTGCTTTAACCAGTACAAATCTCCATTAATCTCTCAAACGGCTCCATTGTTGTCGTCCAAGCCTTTGATGTGTTTTAGCTCACCTGAGCACAACGTGCTCATTGTGAGCTTTGGGGATGACCTTTTGTCTGTCGTCTGTCATGCGTCGTCCGTCGTGCGTCGTCAACATTTTGCCTTGTTAACACTCTAGAGGCCACATATATTGTCTGATCTTCATGAAGCTTGGTCAAAAGATTTGTCCCAATGATATCTTGGTCAAGTGCAAAACTGGGTCACGTAAGATCAAAAACTAGGTCACTAGGTCAAATTAAAGAAAAAGCTTGTTAACACTCTAGAGGTCACATTTATAGTCCAGTCTTCATTAAAATTGGTCATAACATGTGTCTCAGTGATATCTCATCCGAGTTTGAAAATGGTTCCGGTTCTTCGAAAATCATGGCCGCCAGGGGGGGGGAGTTTTGCTTATATGGCTATGGTTAAACCTTGTTAACACTCTAGAAGTCACATTTATAGTCCAATATTCATAAAACTTGGTCAGAACATGTGTTCTTATGATAGCTCGGCCGAGTTTTAAAATGGTTCCGGTCCGTTGATAAACATGGCCGCCAGGGGGCGGGGTAGTTTTCCTTATATAGCTTTAGTAAAATCTCGCCAGGGGGCGCGGCAGTTAAAATCTTCTTAACGCTCTAGTTGTAATGAGGATGTTGGTTCACAATGATGATTATTATGTTGTTGTTGTTGTTAATGATGGTGTTGTTGTTGTTGTTGGTGATGATGATGATGATGATGATGATGATGATGATGATGATGGTGATGGTGATGGTGATGGTGATGGTGATGGTAATGATGATGATGATGATGATGATGATGATGATGATGATGATAATGATGATGATGATTGATGATGATCAAATATCTAATTATAATGCATTACTCAAATTAATTATTGCCATTTCTTCAGATTATTATCTTTATTTTTTCCGAAAATCAGATAGCGGTTAAACCAGTGCAACAACAAAAACTGTAACATTACTCTTATTTTACGTTTCATTCACCTATCCTATCCTCTTATCAAAGTCATTTTTACCTGTGCTTGCATTGTTGAAGTACTATAGTATTGATAGATGCCTTCTTAAACGGCCATGTGATTATTATGTAACAGGATACAGCTTAAAATCTCTAGAAATTTGCCACAATTAACTGGGCACTCACATCCAAGACCTTTGATTGATAAGATAGATAACCGCTGCAAATGTTTTAGGCTTATAGCTCATTGATGAGGTCAACAGCAGCCATTCAGTAGGTCGTGTGTGATTGATTATCAAAGATGTGTGCTTTAACAGGTTTTATTATTGTTTCAATTGGAAATATCATTGCAAGGTGAGTCTGAAAATTGTTCCGGTTGTTTAAAAACAATTCTCCGTACTGTGAAAAATTGGGTAATAAAAAAAACTATTTAACACAACAAAAACTGTTTGGCTAAAAAGCGAAGTTGTTTTGGCTGTTGTTGTTGTTGTTTTTTATGCAAAATAATGTATTTATGCGACATATTTTTTGCATTTAAATTACAAATAGTTAGACAGTTGTTTTGATACGATTAGTTTTCAAATGTCTTGTGTGTGTTAACTACTATATTTGCACATATGTACATATATTTGTAAGTATGAGAAAGATCAAGTGTCAGATGTTTGGTACCTTAAAAGAAGATCAATGTTGAATTTCTAGTTTGTCCAATATTCATGAATAAGCTCGATCAGAATTTTTGTTTTAATAAGCCCAGTTCAAAATCAAAAATGTGCCTAGGAATTAAATATCTATGTTTCATAAAGTACTTTAATTATTTTGAACTCCACTTTCTTAGAATAGTCATAGTTCCTTCGGGTCTCTTGTCTTGTTTAAATACGTTTGGACCTGTGCAGGTTTTATTGAGCGGGTCCTGGAAGTCGAACAACCATGACGAATTCGTCTTGTTCCAACGGATATCCGAGCACGGATGTCCTGTATAGTGGTATATATCGTTTCCAATAAGACCATTGATTATAAAATACTTATTGAAAGAATGAGAACATGATTTTAAAATACTATTTTTTCCAAGTGTCGTGTACTTTTGTCTTTACTCAAACTTCTATTTAAGTATATGTTTCTTAAAAAACTAAACTTACAATTTAAACACTTCGCGGACTGTGACAATGAAACAAAATCCTTTCGTCGAACAGTAGAACACCATATATATTTTACATCAAACAATGTATCAATCAATAAGGTAAAACCTTTAAATTTCTTGATGCGTTTTTTAAGATTTGTAAGTCGAGATGCTTCAATAATTAGATCAATTCATTCAATCAACGTCATTTCCAGAGGTTCAAGACGATATGGTCGGTATCGTCTTGTTTGCAATCGTCTGCTTCATGGTTGTCGTCTGCATCGGCCTATACGCAGAAGAGCTGATATTCCTACGCCGGGTGAACGGCTGGGGGACCAAGTCTAGGCGCGTGGCGACCATACTGGGTCTACATCCGGTAAGTTGCGGTCTGCTAAGACACATAAATGCAATCTATTCATAGAGATGTAACTCACTGCCTTAGTTTGATCTCTGTGTCAGCATCTAATTTGTAAACGCCAATCAGTCATCAACGTTTTATCTGTCTTGAAATGATATAACTGAGATCGTATACACTCACTTTAATGTCCCTGACGGTATTTGATAATTTCGCCAAAAATGTTAACTGTAAAATACTGGTCAACGCATCTGCTATGTACTTTCATTGTAATAATGTACAATTTTCCTAAATGATAACGTCATTTGAACTGTCCGTTATAACAAAAGACTCTTAAGACAAGAATTATTGAAGTATAATGACACGTGTTCTATCAAATACTTAGTTAGTTGCGAGTTGTCGATTATCGACATCATATTTGACAATCAATCATCACTAATACTGTTACTACCTGTAGTATATGATGCAAATGACATAATTAAAGCGAATAGAATAGAATATCGAAGACACAAACTTGCAATTAAAAATAAAATTGTGTATGGTTAACTCTAGATTAAGGTACTTGCCAAGTCAATACAATTGTGTTGTTTCAGAAGGCATATTACTTTTGTGATTGTTGACATATACTTAAATGTGAAAAAAAAAAGTATTCCTTGCTTGTAGTGTACAATGTATTTAAATTTGACTGATATAACTAAATTTACTGTATAAAATTAATTCCGGGCCATAACAAAATGTTATTCAATGCAATGTCCCAACATATGATAGTGCGTGTCACTGTTTCAGGTAACAATTATCTGTGCATTTTTGGCTGTTATGGTGCCAAAAAGTACTTTATTTGTGGATTTCGTCGCATCATGGTAAGTTATCATTTAATATTATTCTAACAGGAATAAACTAACAATCAGTCACATACACCATATACACAATGACTGCATAGTAAAATACAGCTATTTGAATTCCGAAACCACTTCTCGTTCTTATGTTGATCAAATTAACCCATACTAAATAAATGTATAGAGAATATATGTCTGCAGTCAACAAAATGAAATCACAAAAAGCCGTAAAGATTAAAATGTTCTGAAATGTTGCAAGAGATAATCGTGGAGCCGACTCACAAGAACCCACTGATTTTAGCGTCTTTTTTGTCAAACAATTCCGAGTAAACGTTTAACGTGATTCACTTATATTTAGGACATACATAGTATATGAAACGTTGTTCAGCTTTTTGGGACATATTTAACACATGCAAACTTATGTTTGCTGCATGTTGGCCTTTTCTAATTGAATTTTAAAAATGTACCACATGTAACTATTTGAGATATCACAATAACGTCTTTATTTGTATGTTCTACACCTTCGTCAACTTCGATTATTTTACCAAATATCACGTTTACTTCTTAAGTTATCTGACGGTATGTTACTACACGTTCTTCAACATCGTCATCGGTTACTTCGGCGACGAAAACAAGATGGTGGAGTATTTCCAGGGCGACAAGGTCCAGACCTCCGTGCCGCCGTGCTGCTGTTGCTGCTGCTGCGTATTAAAACCCAGGGCTTTGACGTTGTAAGTTGGAGCTTTGACGCTGTAAGTTGGGGCCTTGACGCTGTAAGTTAGGGCTTGACGCTGTTAGTTGGGGCCTTGACGCTGTAAGTTGGGGCCTTGACGCTGTAAGTTGGGGCCTTAACGCTATTAGTTGGGGACTTGGCGCTGTAAGTTGGAGCCTTGACTCTGTAAGTTTGGGCCCTAACGCTATAAGTTAGAGCCTTGACGCTGTAAGTTGGGGCCTTTACGCTATAAGTTAGGGCCTTGAAGGTGTAAGTTGGGGCCTTGACGCTGTAAGTTGGGGCCTTGACGCTGTACATTGGGGCCTTGACGCTGTAATTTGGGGCCTTGACGCTGTAAGTTGGGGCTTTGACGCTGTAAGATAGAGCCTTGACGCTGTAGGTTGGAGCCTCGACGCTGTAAGTTGGGGCCTTGACGCTGTAAGTTGGGGCCTTGACGCTGTAAGTTGAGGCCTTGACGCTGTAAGTGGGTGCATTGACGCTGTAAGTTGGAGCCTTGACGCTGTAAGATGTAACCTTGACTCTGTAAGTTGGGGCCTTGACGCTGTAAGTTGAAGCCTTGACGCTGTAAGTTGGGGCCTTGCGGTTGTAAGTTGGCGCATTGACGCTGTAAGTTGGGTCCTTTACGATGTACGTTTGGTGCATTGACGCTTTACGTTAGGGCCTTGACGCTGTTAGTTAGGGCCTTGACGCTGTAAGTTGGGTCCTTGACGCTGTAAGTTGGGGCCTTGACGCTGTAAGTTGGAGCATTGACGCTGTAAATTAGGGCCTTAACGCTGTAAGAAGTGGCCTTCAGGTTGTAAGTTTGGGCCTTGACGCTGTAAGTTGGGGCCTTGACGCTGTAAGTTGGAGCCTTGACGAAGTAAATTGGAGCCTTGACGCTGTAAGTTGGAGCATTGACGCATTAAGTTGGGGCCTTGACGCTGTAAGTTTGGGCCTTGACTTTGAAAGTTGGGGCCTTGACTGAGTAAGTTTAGGCAATAACGCTGTAATTTTTGGCCTTGAAGCTGTAAGTTGGGGCCTTGACGCTGTAAGTTATGGCCTTAACGATGTAAGTTGGAGCATCGACGCTGTAAAGTAAGGCCTTGACGCTGTAAGTTGGAGCCTACACGCTGTGAGTTGAGGCATTGACGCTGTAAGTTCGGGCCTTGACGCTGTAAATTGGGGCATTGACGCTGTAAGTTGGAGCCTTAACACTGTAAGTTAGAGCTTAGACGCTGAACATTCGGGCCCTGATGTTGTAATTTAGCGCATTGACGTTGTTAGTAGGGGCCGTGACGCTGTAAGTTGATGAGTACGGTCATGATATAGAGGATATTTGTTGTAACTATAAAACCTTACATTCCATTGAAAAGCATATAATACAGTTAATTGTCATTGAATAAGTTTGCATATGTGACATATTTGAAATTAAGTACACTATTCCTGAACCCGTGCTTATATTTACCGTAAACTCGGGAATAACAAATAGAAAAAATAAAAGTGTAGATGGTTAGAAACCTATTTACTCTTTAGTAAATATGTTAGTTGAAACAAACAGCATATTTTTGCCTTGTATGTAGCTTTTGGCTATATCTCAAATAAAATGTGTTTGGTTGTTCATTTACTGTCAGTTCAAACAGCATAAAATCTACATTACACTCACATGTCGAGGTATCCATCTGCATTAGTTCATACGTGTTTATACATGAATATATTTTAGTTTCAAATGATATGAACTTTTATTTTCTTAACACATTAATGCATGTACATGTAAGATATAGATATCAGCTTCTGAAGATCGGATGTCTTGAATGAATAATACATTCGATAAGGACAGACCTTAACTGAACTTACAACAAGTGTGACAATGTGACGTTATGCGACATTTTAAAATTATGGTAGCATATTAAACATGTTTGACCTTTCAATGACCAGCGATAGCTATCAAGCCAAAGTGTGATGAAGCAGATTTTTATAACGTCCATAAATGGACACATATTTCTGTGTTCTATCGGTTAAAGTATGGGTTTTTTTCTGTTTGCATAAGCGTTAAACTCAAATGCATAGCAAGAAAGGTGTATTGCGAATATATTAAGGAGATTTCTGACATGGAGTACCCTCATAAAAATTGGAAATACAGTGAGTATAGTTAAAAAACAGTTTAATTAAAAACCACAAGCCGACCTTCTTACCTTAATGTGTAAAGCTGTAAGTGGAAACAAACAACCATTTTGATTACACTTGATGTATATCGTGTCTCCTGAAATCTTTTTAATCTAAAGTATAACATCTCAACCAGTTTTATGCCAAGAGCTTCATCGTTTCAAATGTATTATGATTTACCCCATCATCTGCAATGTATAAACTTCCCGACATGCCATGCGAAGGTTGTAATCCCCAACCTTTTTCAATGCGCGACACAAATTGTTTTCAGTAAGTCGCTGCTCGTCTTCAAGTACCTCACCCTGCAGGTGGTCTACGTGCGTCCTATGCTGCTCTTTATCGCTCTCGTACTCTGGACGGACGGAAAGTTCGTGTGGGGACTGGTACGTACGTAGCCGTGTGGTCTTATAGTCATATAGCTCTATAGACTTATATCTATGTAGCCATAGAGTCATAGATCCAAAGAGCCAGAAACCAGTAAAGCCATATACAGGTTTACAGCCAAACTGTCATATTGCCATACATATACAGCCATATAGCCATAATACAATACACATGGTAATATGGCTGAATAGCCGTATTGACAGGGAAACATTATGCACATTTACGTGAGTTAGTCATATAAGTTATCAATAAAACGTTTTATAAAAAAACGATCTCGGTGACCTTTTGTTTTCTAAATATTCTGTTGTAAAAAAGGGGTTACAATTTTGAATGTTTTGTTTGAAAATTATATCTTTTTGCAGATATAGAATTAAATAAAAACGTCTGATTCCCATTAATTCAAATTTTTACTAAACGTCCCAAAGACAGAATCAAAATAAAAAGTAAAACAAACTACTTCCATCCGAACCTATATATCATGATTGAATGTATTTGATTTCTAAAGTGTATTTCTGTATAACCTGTGAAGATATAACGTGTTCGTTATATCATCAGCGCTTTGGGGGGAAAGGGCTAAATAAAAGGGCGTAAAGTATCGTCCCAGATACGCATTTGCAGAACATACGATACTTTACATATTTTACACGGTACGTAGATGCATTATGCCCGGTTTTCCAAGAGCGCGGCTCATAATAATGTTTCTTTTATTTCTTTTATTTTATCTATATCTCATTACAAACATTAAAAAGTATCAGAACAGTAATTTTATTTTAGTGAAGGTGTATTCGTGATAATTCTGATGATCTCATATTTGTATTATATTTTTTTTCTGTATGCATATGATTACTATAGCAAAATTTCAGCAACACATCTACGTATGGCCTAAAACATAACTGTAATCTTCCGCGTAAATCATTAAGGAAACAAGGGTAAATGAATCTGTACAGTATTGGTCAAAATACCAAATGAGTAATGCCCCTTTTTAATAAAAACGTGCTGCAGAATTTGACCAAGGACCTATCAATCAACAAATATTGGAATCATCAATGCATGCCTACGGAAGTTCTCCTGTTAACTCGAGGCTCTCTGTTATCAGGCGTTACCATGCGTGACTTGAACGTGTAAGTCACAATATACTAAATATTGTCCCTATATTATTCAATGTAAAAGCGACAACTTTAAGCGAAAATAAATGCAACATTTTGCACAGAGACCCCCATAACCATATATTTTCTTAAAGTCCACTATAAGCTGAATCGATTTAAGCAATAAAAAAGATATGTTATGTTCAATCCAAGAAAGAATTCGACACAAATCAAAATCGACTGTGTTAGCACCTTCTTTTTTCGGCCGTTTTCTAGTGGAATGTAACCTTTTTCATTGCCATGTTTTACCATAATCTCCAACTTTATAATATATCGGGGATTTAGTAGTTAACACCTTTGCTTACCCAATCAATATCTCCAAAAGATAAAACCAGAACGACAGTCGAAAGTGTAAAACACGCCTTCGAGTAAAATATGATGATTTTTTTAGAGAGTACAGCCTACATGACTCAATTATTTAGTATAATGTAACTTGTACGACCGTTTTTTTTTCACTAAACATGGTTACATGACTTCGCACAGTAGAATTAAAAACAAGTGAAACATGAAAAATATATTTAAGAAAGCTTTTAGAAATAAAAGTGATTTTAGAATGATATAAAATATACGAATATTACATAAAAGATTTATAAAAATATGTGTGTCGACAGCAAAATTAAAGCCTCATTACTACTCAAAATCAACGAAAATTTCGTACAATTTTTCGTAAAATGAAGTTAAACAATTAAACATCAGTGTTCCTTCTAGCAATTGCCGAAATTTAACGCCAGATGTGGTCTGGCAACATAGATGTGTGTAGATACAAATTGCTCGTTTTTATCCTTTTTTTTTGCATATTTAATTCCATTTTAATTATCCGCAACGATATCCATTCAAACGACACATGAACACTAACATGGTACCATGTGAGTGTTCGTGTGTCGTATGAATAAATATACTTGCGGGAAATTAAAATGGAATTAATTGTCACAAAAAAAATAAAATCGAGCATTGTGTATCTACAAAAATCTATGTTATCAGAGCACATCTAACGTTGAAATTTTGGCTATTGCTATAAGGAACACTGATTATGTATATGTTAACTTAATTTTACGAAATATACTACGAAATTTTCGTTGGTTTTTCAGCATTATAGAGGCTTTAAGAGACCATCCGTAATCATTTAGGCCGAGTTAGCTTAATAAAAATACATCTTTCAATACTGTATGTGCCGTAAACTTTGTTTTTTCATTATCGAATGTTATACATACAATATAATTATCAAGGCGAATTTAAAAATATATAGTCTTGAGTAAACTTTGTGATTATAACTTAAATGGGTCCAGAGATTTTAAAAAGTAACACTTTGAAAGATTTCAGGCCGCGGCAGACTATATTTATTAAAATGGACCTATCGGCCCCTTCCTTAAACTTTATTATTTCTTCATCAGTAGGTCTTACTTCAATATCATTTGAGAGGTTATAAAAAAAAAATCTATAGTCGGGAATGAATGCGATTTTAACCGAAATAACTGACATATTTATTACCGAAACTTTATCAGACTTCAGGCCGAATCGGACTTTTTAACTACATAATATGTATTGATAGATCTTTAATGTTTAAGTGTTTAAGCATGCGTTTCGAGTTGACGATATACTATTATTGAACTGCTCATGCCTCAGTCCTTTATGGTCTGTTAATGTCTTCATTTTTTTTATAATAACGTGAAAATATGGTCTCATTCTGTGAAGATGTGACAAATCAGTTATTTGTCACACGACGCGGTTGTATTCGTCATATTTTCTGTAAAGTTTGTAATCTCTTCCAGTTTTTCAGACGCAATAAATAATATAGTTTTGTCACTGACACGCATATTCTGATTTGTATCAATCACATTATATTAACTTCGACATGTTACAAGTAGGGATGTTTTCTTCGCACGCGTCTGAAAATATACATTTTTAAAACACTTATCTTTGAAAATATCATCTTCAATAGCTTGCACTTTTGCTAGCAATATAAAACGTCAGTACGCTAAAAACAGAAGAGGTTTCAGGTAATTTTACCCTCTCCTCAATCTTGCAGATCTCAGCGGAAACCAGCTACATTTACATCATGGTGCTCACTTCAGTCTCTACGATGTTCTCCCTCTACGGGATATTCGTCGTCCACAGGGCGTCCACGCCGCACCTTCAGCAGTACCGGATTACGACCAAGTTCCTCTCTATACAGCTCGTGCTCGTGCTAAGCAATATGCAGGGCCTCCTGTTTTCAATCCTCGCCGGCAATGAGATCCCGGGTTGCATTCAGAGCCGGGGACCACTACCCAGAGGAAGCGGTAGGTAGTTGAATCAGTTTACTTAGCTCCATTGCATAGAAAGCTTAATGCTTTAACCCAGCTAGTGGTGTCTTAGAAAGATCATGAAAACGCTCCCTGGGTCGGGACATATCGTTGTCGAGGGGGAAACCCTGTCAACGTAATCGCGACCTTTCATTTTCCGCGTTTGTTTATTGTTGTGTTTTTTTAATCTATATGCATAGGTTCAAAAACACAAGGTACTTTCGAATATTAAATTGGAATTTTTTAATCCTTAACTGAGAGACTAAATTCATGACTGACACAAACTTTTGAAAACATATAATACTTAATCAGTTACCTCGTCCATGTAACCTGATTTGTACGGTCTTTGTAAATGTGATAGATTGTATAATGGTAAATGAATTTTATTTTAAACAATAATATTAGGAGAAAAATAAAGTAATTCAGTTTGTGTATAGTTATAGTCTTTGCATGTACATGTCTTTGTCAATTGATTGTATATACATATATTACGAAATCAATAAAGTCATTAAAACAGGAAAAAAATATTAGGAGAAAAAAGACATTTGAAGACGATATTGATGTAAAAGATCAGTGGGACGCCAGTAAGCCTACATTCCCTGCTGCCGGCGATAAATAATTTGGTGAGCGTTCACCATCGAGCAACATGGTATTTAACGTAAACCATTCCCAATGTGTTTTCTGTTTCAGCCCTCAACCATTTCGCGCTGATCATCGAGACGTTCCTCCTCTGTCTGTTGGCGCGGCGCGCGTACCGGATGGACGAGAGGAACATTCCAAAGCCGACCAAGGCACCCGCGAAAGATGGCGCCGACACCGCCCTTTCTGACGTCATTGTTACGGAGCCCTCGTGGCGACAAGTTTCTGACGTCACAGTTAATGGATCATCCTGACGTCATTAATTCATAATAATTATGTATTGTTAAATTGTGTAGAGTCAGGTTGAAGCCACATTTCTGACGTAACAGTTATATGGTCGTCGTGATGTCACATATTTGATGTTACAGGAAAAGTTCTAGAATCCTCGTGGCGTCGCATATCGACTGATATCATTATAATATCAATTATGATTTTGTACATTTATTGTTATTCAATGAATGACGTCACGAGAAATACTTCAGACTTCTGACATCACTGTTACTGATTTACCTTGATGACACACCTTTCAAACATGTTTTGTAGGTATTTGAGAAATGTGCTCCTATATAGTGTATGCAATACTAGACACAAAAGACGCATACGATGAAAATATGGATGTTAATGGAAGGATTCTACAACATACATGTCATTTGTAACAACGATTACAACACACTAAAGTCATTGAAGTAAAACACGTATACATTTAAAAAATAAGACAATTTTATAGAGTTATACCTTTGCGACTGACAAGAAAATGGCGTGTAGCTTTTAAACTACATAACATACATACATACTTGGATTATGTGTAAGTTCAAATTATGTGTTTCCATTACAACATAAAAAAGATCAGTTCAATTTTGGGGACTCTGGCTCGATCGCAAGTTTTGTAAACGCTTCGCCATTGTCTTCGTGCAAGTGCGCATGCTCGGAGACGCTATCACATCCAGGGAGGTTGTCCCGCGGAGTTGGTCCAGGTAATTTGCTCTCGTCAAATCTGTAGCCCCTTCGGGCTAACAGAGTCAGTAAAAACGTCTCAACTATCAGTGCGAAATGGTGTAAAGCTGTAAAGAAAGTAAGAGGGTCACTTATTTTCAAGGGCAGATCATTTTCGAACTTTTTTCCGCTTGTATTCTAACTAGTGACTTTGTTGTAGTCCGTATGTGACCAACTTTCAACTGGACTTATATATATTGATGGGCACCTCACTGAGTTGCGGCGGTTCAAATGGAGTTGGATTTTTATTTTGCTTCTAGTAGGAGTATATCTATTTTATAAATGTATTTTTACATTTTGGGTTTTACATTTATATACATGCAGACTACTATATTTTGTGAATTGCATGTCGTTGTGTTTTTTTTTTCGTTTTTTTGTTCGTTTAAATAACGGAAAATTACTATAATTTAAAAAAAAACGATTGGGTTCGCTCCAATCACATCAGTAAGATCGTAAACAACATTAATCGGAAGCAAGTCAAACCGGTCACACGTAAAACCGGCCTAAATGCTAACCCCCAAAAGTTGAAACCTGCAACACAACGACAATGCATTTCACACACTTTTTAAAGAGCGAATGAATAAACTTATTTGTCCATAATTTACAGAAATGGAAAGGTTTCGATTAAACGGCGTGATGTTTGACATCAATTGTTTCAGTTAGCTAATGTCTATAAGTAGATTGTCCATGCGCATATTTGTTGTTTTTTTTTAGAAAATGACGAGGTATTCGAAATATTTGACTGGTTGATTGGTGTGGGTTTTTTTTCGAGTCACATTAACTCGCGAAAAGACGCTATTAAATAATATTGTTTTGTCCCTGATGCAATCACCTTAAACTCGAGTATGCACAGTTTGCTAAATTGTTACTAAAACGTTTTACTACGTATAATGTTTGTTTTCTTTACAGATATCAAAACTGTCAACCCAATAAATTGATTGTATTCAAACTGCTTTTCGTTCCTAGTGTTTTCAACGCCCTTGTTTCAATGTTAGATGGTCGTCATGAATTTCGGTGAGCAATTCCGAAACTATTCAGCCCCAAAATGTTTTTTATTAATTTGCTTACATGTATATATTAAATATATAGCGCTCATTTAAATTAGAGCGGAAGTTGCACTCCATTACAAGTATTTAATCATTGATGATGAATGCGTTCAACTGACTTTTGCTGTTCGCACCCTACGTAAGATAGATATTTGATGTTATCATACCCTTAATAACGAACTAACAACAACCATACAGTTTTGCATATCAGTTGTTTTTATTCCTTTATTAAACTGACTGTATTTATCTGAAAATAATCGATCAAGGGATCGATTACTTGTACTTCAACTGCCTTAATTACATGTGCTTTTCTGTCAGCTTGTTACACATGTTATTATTATTAGAAATACTTTCAGAATTTGATACGAATCACGTGTTATGACGTGAGGCAATGGTCACGCCTAGTATTGGTTTACTTGTGTACTAGTGCGATATAAACTTGTTAATGAGACCCCTTTGATGCTTCACACCAATGGCTTTATTGTATACGTAATGCTCCTGTAAGCTAAACACGCATGGAAAAAGTATACAAAGTTTATAAAAAATAATACGAAGGTCTGTACGGCTTTCCCAGAATTATAAGCCTGTTGTGAATTTACCCATTTCGATAATATACAAATAAATAATGATCCAGTCCTTTAAGACAACGACTTTCGAGGACTTTAAACCCTCGTTTACAAACTCGGATCCTATGAAAACTTTCTGTTGTAAAGTTGCTTCTTATTACTTGCCTAAAATACTTCATCAATGGAATTGGACATTTAACAATATAATTGTAACAAGCATTTTACACAGGCTTATGTGAGATGTGTTTGCGCATAAAAATATATGGTGCAAGATTGCATCGAAAGCCTTGAGCCGAATGAGACACTTGACAGAGTCCGTGTCCTGTTAGAAACTAAAACTGCGTGTCTTGGAATCCACCATAAAAATAAATTTTCCGAGAGGGTATCGAAACCGAGACTTCCAGAACGCAAGAGTGACACAATATTCTTGTCTTTCTTGAACACAGGACCCAACGTTTTCTCAAACTATGTTTTAGTGGAGCGCCTTTAAACCGGTTTAAACCCCAATTTTTTTGCATTCAAAGGCGGCGACCAAAGTTTTAATTATTTTATGTTAAGTAAGGTGCTGTCAATGCAATATCATCATCTGTTGTATAGGCCATGGGTCAATGACCTTCGATACAAGATCGGCGAATGTAGAAACACACATTTCTCTCCTGATAATGGTTCTGGAGTTTCAAGAGTTCTATACATAACTAATAATGCCCTTACCGCTATCCCGAACGGCGGGTCCCCTGCTGGCGATGCAGCTGGGTATGCCATTAGCGGCCAGGATGGAGAAAACGAGGCTCTGGATGTTGGAGACGACTAGAAGAAGCTGCAGGGAGGAGAACTTGAGGCCGATACGGTACTGCTTGAGGAAGGGTGCGGCCGCGCGGTAGATGACGATGGTGCCGTACATGGAGAACATTGTGGAAACAGTTGTGATCACGGTGATGTAGAGATATGCCGAGGTCGGGGAGGTCTGAGGTGAGAAATTGGGTATTAATGAATGCTTTTACTTTATTTATCGTTGTCGGTTGGCTAACCAACAACATTTGAAGTCGATAATGTGGGCAAATGAAAATAAAATTATAATAATTAATGAATAAATGCTCAAGTAGGTAAGAAACTAGATGTTGCGGAAGATAGTTGTTCAAAAGATATCAAAATCCGAACATATAAGTTTTTGATAAATTAACAATCGAACATAGCTTTCAAAACGAAGTTTTGCACTTGTTTTCCATAGTGAATACATTTGTTCGAATGAGAGAATAATTTAATAGTATCTTATCACTAATCTAATTACCTATACAAATTTATGTCTTAAAGTTACGATATCAATATACACTTTGAAATGCAATTCTAAAAAATGCAGCACTCTCATAAAGTATCATCCTTCTTATGAAGACGTGCCAAATTTCAGATTAATATGTCTAGAAACTAAACACGGATGAAAATAAATATAATAGTGTACTGAACGAACAAATTAGCCCTTCACTTAATTGAATTCTGTGTTAACCGTGTAAAGCACATGCGCAAAGAAAAGGATTTTGGCGCGAGCTATCTATCGAATGTTTTACAAAGTTTATATGGAGGTAGACAGGGTACAGTAGAAAAGATAATTTCAAAATCCCGGTACTTTCTCTTCTGTCACTATATTGCAACTGTGTGTATCACTACTCATCAATACGTACCAATTCTTGTTTGTAATTTCCATCCAGCCAGAGAGCGGCGGCAATGAACAACAGGACCGGTCTGATCACGGCCACTTGTAGGGCACACAGCTTGAAGAAAAACAGCGACTTCCTGAAAATTTTGCGTTGAATTTGGTATGTTATTTTATAACTGCCATGCTAATAAACACACGAGTTCACAAGCGTAATAACATTTGTCACACAAACATGCTGAATTACACGTGTACGTATATCCGTTGATTCTTGCACATTGTAATAAGGGTAATAAAAAAGGTATAAACCAGGGTCCGTCATTCGCAACAGCAACGAATGGCGTATTGTTCCAGTTTCACTTAAAACGTCAACTGATGGACTAACAAAAGCATATATATCATATGCATATGTTATATATAGCTCTTGTGCCAAAAGAGAAAATGAACTTTATAAACATACACTACACTACGTTCGACTACGGATGGATGCGCAATGATTTAGTGGAATGCAACCTTAAGTTTCTTTAAGGACGTGTCAAATAATAGAAAACTAAGAAAATAATGATTTAAAACAACTTGCATTCTGAGAAATTACATTAAGCTACAGTACAAGCAGAAAACTCACTTGGTAAGAAGCCTCGGTCGCAATATGCAACAACAACAACAGCAACATGGCGGAACGGAAGTTTGAATCGTCAGTCCCTGGAAGTGCTCGATCAAAAGGGCCTCGTTGCCAAATATTTGAATGATGAGCGTCACCAGCGTGTAGAAACACACTGATATGTAGCTGCGGGATTTAATTTTAAAAAAAACAACAACACTTATTTAAATTTAAAATACACTTTATATGTAATTTTGGGCTCAATTTGCATAATAACAAATAATGATTGAATTACAATATATATTATGGGAACGCATTGTAAATGCTTACTAAAAATGGCAAACGTTGTTCATATGCATTGAAACAAAGATACGATTAACATACGAATATGAATATAATGCACAATATAGCATTATGTGCTATGACGGTATATACCATACCAACGCCGTGTAAATAATTCATAAAATGCATAGAGAGATATGCGTGAAAGATAAAGAAGCACTAAGTTTGTGTTACCATGACGCAATTAGATCCACGAGGAAGGTCGTCTTCGGTACCATTACAGCCGTTAAAGCCATCAACATTGTCAACTGTAATACACATTTAGTACATTAGTACATTCATTTATATTACACGTACAGAGAACAATAGATTGTATTGGGAATAAATGAAATGTATTCAATATGTACTGATCCGTGTCATGCCTAACTAGTTTAACATAACAACCGATTTTAACATGTATAAACAGTTAAATGTGTTGCTTCATTCCCTTATTATTATGTATAGGATATATATATATACTGTTGGAATATTATACAAATTGAGTAGGTATTATGATATTTTTAAGGAAAATGCAAAGGCCTATTTCTTACCGGATAAAGGCCCAGGACAGTGGCGACCTTTCGCAATTTGACCTCATTCCCACGGTAGATCTGCTGTAAGAACACGAGTTCCTCGAGGAAGATAGCCAGGCATGCGAGCACGAGCGCCCATGCGACCGCCATAAGCACGATACGGAGATAATCGTCGAAAATTTCTGACAATCAAACAAAAATAGTATTATTATAGAGATTTAACGCTTGTTATTTAGCTGGCCAACATTCAACTAACTGTGACCTATACATCATGAATATATGAATATAATATAATAAAGTTATGATGAACACATTGGTTTTCGTGCTAAATATTGATTACACTTATTAACACCGTAACCTACTGTGATGTTCTTGTGAATCTCCTGAGCAAAAATGCTGAACAAAGCCGAACATGTTAAAGGGACTGTCAACCACGAATGACGAAAAAACAAAAGTTCTAAAATACCGTATTTTTTTTTACAATTATTAGTTTATATTGATTAAAATATCACGACTGGTATATTACATTACTTGAAAAATGTTAATATTTTCAGTATATTCGGTAATAAAATTTCGCGATGTGAAATCGAAAGTACATCGCAAAAATAACGATATACACTATAAATAACGCAAGTAGATATCAATTTGTATATAAATTATATACAATTCACTACGCATGCACAATTTGCATTCCTGGGTTTACCACGTGACGATGATGATCAATCTACTTGCGTTATTTATAGTTAACTGGTAGTTACCTGGTAGACATACCCAGTAAAATTTATTACCGAATATACTGAAAATATGAAAACTTAACAACTTTTTTCAAGTAATGTAATATACCAGTCGTGATATTTTAATCAATATAAACTAATAATTGTAAAAAAATANTTTCTGTAACAAAATCCACTCGTTTTATATGTTTGACTTGTAATCGCTTTGTCCGTTGAAACGGCAAATATGCGTTATTACATGTGAATTTGCTGATAGTACAAACAGATAAGAGTGTATGCATGTTGAAATAATTAATGTGTCCATTCTTTACTTAAACCAGCGGTCAGCTTTGTTTACCTGTATACTGTACAACGATAGCACTTCGGACCCGTCCGTTGATTTACGGAAATATCCGAATATCTTGATCGGTAAGTACATTCGATGAAATAACATATAGATACCTTATCGTAAATATAAGTCATCTATGAATTGAGACTTAACGTGTCGAGTTAAGTCTTAACAAATTATCAACCTGATAATATTGCAATAACAGGATAAGTAACGGAAAGATTTTATCGTGAGAATGTCATTTCAGATGCAACATAATGTATGCAGTCATAATAGTAATGTGCCGACATGAACAGAGCCAACAATGACGGGATCATGGTGCATTAATATTAAACGAAGCCTGCCAAAAAGACAGAAGTTCCCTTAAGATAAATGTATAAACGAAATTACTATTTTTGCGACAACGCTTTATAAATGTGAAAAGTATAGATTTCTCTGAGAGGATAAATCAGGATATACTAGTGCTGCGTTAATTTACCGGTATGTGTCATTTGATAACGTTCTAGCCGAAACCAACGCTGTCAAGTTACGCTCTTTATTGGTGCAAATAAGATATGTTAACTATTAAATCGGGGCATTCCGAAGATATGTTGTATCGTGACTGTGTCAAGTTACCGTATATAATTTGATTATATATAAACTTATTGACCGGGGGGTCATGGGTTCGATCCCCACTTTGGGTGAGTTCTTTAGGTCTCTCCCAAAGACACCAAGTACTGGTTCTAATCCCAGGAAACTGACTCGAGAGAGTTTCAAATACGCCTTAGGCTTTTAAAGCAATCGAGCTAAAATAAAAAAGTTTAAAGTTATTCGATTTTTTCTTGATTTTAAATTTTTCATTGATTGTATGTACTAATAACGTATAGTACCCATGTTTCGGTGTCAACAGGTCCCAAAACTATGATTCCTGTGACTTTGGATTAACATGTACCTGTAGAGTATCCACGCAGCTTTGAGAAACCAACAGTTTTAAGCAAGAGTGTTCACGAATTATTGACTAACACGTTCGTGTAGTGCACATACGCACTTATCAGGCTTTTATAGTCACGTGTCATATAAAATCCGTCACGTGAATGTGAGCATTCATCCGATATATCGTTTTGTGTCAGCTCTTTAACATGCAGTGACCATATTTTAATGACCAAATAAAGCAAACAAGAGTTTCCCCGTACTATACACTAATACGCGCTTGTAGAGTACACAACCAGCTATCATGCAGATATAGTCCTAGGCGTCTTTATGACTCACGGGCAAGATCTTCCATCGAAACGAGCGTTTGTATTAACTTTAAACGCATAGTGCCCATGTTTCAGTGTCCAAAAGTTCCAAACAAGAAGTATCCCGTATTAACACCTGCGCGTGACCATTCATCCAGTTCAGCTATTGAATTAACTATTTAAACGAGCAGCGCCCATGTTTCACTGTCCAAAAGTCCCAGACAAGAGTTTTCCTAGACTATTGACTAATCATTTCTTTTATAGAGCACCATTAATATAATATAATGTTTGTTTTAACTTTTAACGCACAAGGTAATGTTCGAGTGTCCAAAAGCCCCAAACAAGAATTTTCCAGGACTATGGATAACTGCGAGCTTGTAGAGTTTGTAGAGTAGAGTTCCGTGTTATGGACTAACACATGCTGGTAGGGAACACAAGCAGCTACCGCGCTGATATAGTCACCTGTCGTGTTAATGTCATCATGAACACGTGATCATTCATCCAGTTCAGACATTGTATTAACCATTTTAACGAATATCGCAAATATTTCAGTTTCCAAAAGTCTCAAACGAAAGTTTTCCAGGACTATCGACTTATATGTTTAAATATGTAATTAATACACAAGCACCCACTAAGCAGATACAGTCAGATGTCGTCTATATGCCACTAAAATGCAATCTCGAACTGTATGAAAACAAATGCAACTAGATCACAGGCCTGTTGGTCTACGGTCGCCCAAATCATTTTGGCCAATTAGAACACTGATCTTGAAACCTAACCCTAATCCTAACCCACTTTAATCATTGACTGCGCCCGCCACTGAGCATGCGCATACATGGTTTTACATTTTGGGCGACAGTGGACCATCGTCCATATGAGATTTGTCACAGACGCGGATGTCTGAAGAACAAATGTTTAGTCATCTGTCAGTTGCTTCCGCACAAAAAAATGATTTTCATATATATACATGCACTCAATACAAAACGGCCATTATTCTTCATAACATGTTAAAGCTACGATTCCTGCCTTAACGATCGCTTACATATTTAAATAATTGCGTTGTAATAGTTTGACCATAACAGCCACGATGTTAACGAGAAGTTAAGTAGAAAGAATTTTTATCATTAAAGAAGATATTGATTTAGCGGAAAACAAAGGCTGTTAATGTAAGTGCCGAATGAAGAAGTATTGTTTTGACAAAAAAGTTAAATAATTACCTTCAAAGTTGGAAAAACATACATGTTTAATTAACTCTACACTTTCCCCCTTAATGCCTTCAATCCTTATATGACGTTTCATTTCAATCCCGTAATAACTTCCTTAGTTATACACCACACACAAATGGACTATACAAACAATATGCCAAGAGACATAACTCTATAAATACCGATAGTTGTGGTTTCTGCACGCTGTTCTTTCTTTCAATATCCTCTATCAACGCACCAAGTTTCTTATGATTTTACTTAAGGGCACTACCTCTGTAAATCCTCTCGACATATTTATTAATTTTGTATTCTCTACATTCCCTTATTTTCCTATATCAGTATATGATGTTTAATTTGAATCACTTATTAACCTCCTAAGTTATTCACCACACACGGAATAAACTGTACAAACAATAAACCAATGACAATAACTAAAGACAACTCTCAATGTGCTCGAAAATTCACTCATTACTTACTAAGTTTTACCTTACATGAAATGGTATTCACCACACAAGGAACGTACGGTACAAACAACAACGGTAATAAACCAATGGCAATAACTAAAAAAAGAACACTTGTAAGAGCATGACTTTCAATAGTAAGGGAGTCATTGTTTTATAAAAAAAATATTAACTTAAGGGAAATAACTCTATAAATCTTGAAGAGATAGTAATGGTTCTTGTATTTATCACTTTCCCTGAATGCCATAAAAGGAAGTTTAATTTGGGCCCCTTCACCCTAAGTTATGAACCACACAAGAAAAACAAAACTATTACAGAGAATGCTAAGGGCAATAACTAAAAATGTATTACAGTCGTGATTCTTGTATTCTGCACTTCCTCTAAAAGTACTCTATCAATGTATCAAGTTTAATTTAAATACTTTAAATTATCGGGAGTAATGCTCCGCACAAGAAAATTCACTAAAGGAAAATAACTCGGTAAATCCTGACGAGGCAGCCATTGTTCTTGAACTCTGCACTTTCACTTAATGACCACTATCATTATATGAAGTTTATATGAAGTTTCACTTGAATACCTTCAATACTTCCTCGGTAATGTTCCGCAAATCACGCGGGACATAATGACGGCCGGATGGAAGGAAGGATGAACGGGACGATACGATTACTGTATGCCTCCCTTCGCGGGCATAAAAAAGACGAAGCGCCATAATTCTGCAATAACCGTAGCAGCCAAAAATTCATTATTTGCGATCATCTACACTATAAGGTAATCCCATTGTGCGAAATCCTCAAAATAAATGTTTAAGAGGTGTTGAGGACATGCGATTTTGCGAACTATATAATACTGCAGTGAAAAGCTGACAAAAGGTTATAATTCTGCCAAAACATGTTGCAGCTCAAACTCCTTTCTTCAATATTATGTACACATTTACGTCATTCAGCTGTAAAGGTTTAAGAGAAAGCAACCAAGCAGTTAAAGAGGAATTGAGGACACAAGCTTAGGACGGGACCTATGCGCGGACGTACAGGTGCAGTGCCTATTGCCTCCCACTATGTGAGGAATACATATATTACAAACAAAGCCCATTAATAAAATAGCAAAAGTAAAATAGATAACGGTAATGGAAATAAGGCTAAACATGTAATATTTTTTGATAAAGTTTATTTAGGCTTACCGGTATTTATATTTAGGCTACGGTACTTAAGGAATAGAAATCGTATCAACCAGTACTGTTTGCTTCCACTTTGTAATGGATTCACACACGTAAGGATTGATTGCAAGCAACAGCTGTTCATATATGAAGAGTAGTAGCAAGCAGTGCAGGACGAAACGGTAAAATCTGCTTAACCTTTCATATATAAATGGTTTGGATTATTCATAGTAGATATTACGTTAAGTCAAACGTCACGTTGGATGATGCAACGATCAACAACTGTGTCAGTATGCAAGTTGTATATGAAGCAGTGTTGTTTTAAGGAAACAATTTGACCTATGTAAGCCACTTTCAATTACCTAAGCAAAATTAGGTCCGTTTAAAGGTAAACGTGAGGTTTGATGGGTTGATAGTGAACGGTTTTTTATCGTACAACTAAAATATGTCATAGAAGGAAACTCTGGCTGTCGTGTAAACATTTGCTTCGCACTGCTTTTATTGGCCTTTCATGTTCGGTTAATAGTCAGATGCAGTTAAGACTTGTAGACGATTTAACTCGTTGAAGTGTATCAGCATCCTCATTTATTTGTTCTTAAATTTCAATATAAACATGCATTGAATGAATACATTTCAAATCAATGTACCGTATAAGAATAATAGCCGTTATTAATCCAATAAAGCGTTCTATTGAAATGTGTTCAACTGAATGCAAAAAGAATCACCAAACTGCACACGCTTGAAAGCGGTGAAATTGCAGTCAACGTGTAGAACTTCTTTAATGATGTAGACTTGACTCGAGTTAAGCGATGTTTTAAAGTAAGTGTTTTTGATGAACAACTTACAGATGTAGAACAGTGTCAGTGACTTAAAGAGTGTTTTAAATCTTATAATTGGGCGCAATGTTCTTTAACTTTTCGACGGAAATTTGACGTAGAAGGGTAATTTATTTGATGAATAGGTCGTTCCTTTGTTAGTTAATCTAAGAATGTGTATCCACAAAAAATAGCCTGCTTACACCATCTGTTTTAAAATCGAACAGGAGGATGGCTATGAACAAATGTATCGTGTATGCCGTATGGACGAAAATAAAAATGGTGATTTTCATCCATATACAAACTTCGGTGAGTAGAGCATTAGCCAGTAGAGGTTTGACTTTCATATGCCAGTTAGTAAAAAGTGTGTCAAAATAAAAGTTGAAGAAGAGTTGTTTATGGACTGAAATAGGCAATAGCGGCACGGATAAATGCTTTTTTTAAAGAAAACCTTCTGTGCTCTACTTGAGGGTGTAACACTTGAAACGCTGATTAAATTTGAATTGAGGAATAAAGCTATATTTTGTCTTATTACTCTGCTTTTGCTTTGAATTGTTGATGACTATTTCGCGTGGAAAGATGACACATAATTATGATATTACTTAGCAAGGTTCGATTCAGTTTATTCAATATGCCTTGACTATTTCTTGTTACAATAAAACGCTAGTATTTTGATTGTATACAAGATTTGTTTAATACATACTGTAGGATAAAAAGAGTGCAGTGTTTATTGCCATTGTGTACTATAACTAATCAGGCTCGTCTCAGAATGGCTTACACGGCTCGACAAGCCGCTCGACAAGCCGTGTAAACCTTCTTCAACTTCAACGGATAAATTCAAATACACAATGACATTAACATAGTATTCTCTATATACAGCAACAGTGTAAGTGTTAAAGAGTTTCAGCATGCAATGTTGTGCTAGACAAAATGGTCAAACTACTAAAACAGTCACAAATTTGTTGAAAATGATGTTGCATCCCAAATACCAAAGCTATGGAGCTTGGGGTTTCAGAAACGCTTATTTGCTAATAATGGATATTGATAAGAATTATGTTGTAGGAAGTTTAGGCTGAACAAGGGGCATAACTCCAACGTTAATACAAAAAGCACACACAGAACTTCATATTCTGAGAAGCAAATTTTGCAGTTTGAATGGTGTACATCGAAACGCGTAGGAAAAAAAAATGGAACCAGTTTTGGTCGACAGAGAGGCATACAGATGGACTGACAGGCAAACAATCGCCCAGAGCGATTCCAGTATATCCCTCTTAGGCTCTTAATACGTACCAAAGGCAAACTCATTTATTAATGGACGTAGTAAATAACAAAGAAAACAAGAAATCAATGCTTATTTAAACACGGTACATACACATGTGATATACCAGTACAGATAAATTTAACAATTTTGTTTTACAACAATAATTAGCTTTTGATAATAGTAATCTAGGAACAATTAACGTACATAATAAGAAATAAAACACATTGTCGAAAAGAATCAAAAGGATACTCGTCAATCAAAAGTAATTGTTGGCGAAAGAAAGCACCTTTTCAGTTTTTAGTTACAGTTACCTTCACCATATCCGGCACTCCTAAAATACAATCCCAAGCTGGGTTTCCGTGCAAACCTGCGATATCCTAAGTTTCATCAAGATGCAAACTAAAGTTATTGACCGGAAACAACCTGTTTTCATTTTTTATATTTTTGTAACAGTGACCTTGACCTTAACCCGTCGGCACAAATTGCAATCCCAAGCTAGCTCTTCATATACAAACATGTAGAAACCCATAACTGCATACATATAGCATATTGATGCAACATTGTCGGGTGAAATTGCATTTCTAAACATAATACATGCATACCAAATATTGATTATTTTATATTATATATCACAAGAACTAACAAAGATAATGTAACTTTAAATAAAGTACGTGTAAATGTAATTTAAACAATGAAAAGTCATATTTTAATGCAGTAAATAGTATTTGTAATTAGAGAGCACTGTCCAAATTAGCCATGCAACCATCACAATCCTGTATACATACTAATTATAATGTAGCATGCTCGCAGAAACTCCCCATGTGCAAACACATCGCAACTCGTTAGCTTACAGCGGCGTACATGTTGTGAATGGCGAATGATGCGAAGCAAGCGTCTGAACATTTGTGTACAAAAGTTTAAACTACAATGTTTTCTATAAACGGGCATCGCATTTTTTAAATACATACCATTAATAATTATGTTATTTTCTAAAACATACATATAATATCATATGTAACAACTATAATAACACGCCAAAATCACCAAAGTTAAAATTAAAAGAAATAAAATGTCATGGATTTATAATGAACAATAATCCATTTACCCAAACGACTGACAACAGTGACGGGTATACCTGTCTTGTTTGCATCAGCAACATAAAATACAATATACACAAATAATGGGATTGTATACAAGTTGAAATTCTCCTAATTTTATCTCTTTGCCATTTATAACAACCGGTATACCGAGAGATCAGTTCAATTTCGGACACCCTGGGTCGATAGCATTTTTTTCAAATGTTCTGTAATTGTCTTCACGCGAGTGCGCATGCTCGAATACACTTTCACATGCGGACAAGTCTTCCCGCGGAGTTGGTCCAGGTAATTTGCTCTCGTCCATTCTGTAACCCCTTCGGGCAAGCAGGCACAGCAAAAAAGTCTCAACTATCAGTGCGAAGTGGTTGAATGCTGATAGGAAAAAACGAGACAAAAAAAATGAAATTTCAAAAAATTAATCAAATGATACTACATGTTTAGCAATAAACCTATGTTACCCTAAACAATCCAGTGAGCAGATGGTGACACGGTTTTGAAGCTCGAAAATTTAAATAAATCCTTTTAAAATATATTGGGGACTGTTGAAACAGATCACGTCAGATGCAAATAGCGCTACAACGGAGTTACAAGTTTGTTGTTAATTTACCACTTCGATTGTTAACCCTTTGCATGCTGGGAAATTTGTCGTCTGCTAAAATGTTGTCTGCTAAATTTCTAAAATTAGCATTTTCTTCGATTTTTTTTTCAAAGAATACTATCAGAATAGCAAACAGTTTGGATCCTGATGAGACGCCACGTTGTGTGGCGTCTCCTCTGGATCCAAACTGTTTGCAAAGTCCTTCAAAATCCGGTTCCAGCGCTCAAAGGGTTAACAAATGATAGCCTAGATCTAAAGAAAGCTTCCTGAGTGGGAGGGGGATTTAACCCACGACTCTTCAATCGTCTGGCTGACGCCATATACATTACTTTATTGCGATTACTAACGATTGAAAAAGTTCTTAAAAATCAGGGGTTCGATTAAAAAAAATGTATAAGCACCCTTGAAAGAATATGAAAAATGATCCTATGAATTTTCGGGTGAAACAAACTCTGAAACATATATATACATACATAGTTTATGTATATTTTCTCTTAAAAAATACATTATTTAAAAAACAAACATATGCGACAGCCCGCCTTAAACCACAAACGTCTACGTCGTATCACCGATCGTAACGACTACCCCAATGCTTCGTCGATTCCCAAGGTCACGTTAATACTATTTATTATTACTCACCATTTAATGTTCTCCATTTATTAAACAAAACATTCAATAATTGTTTTGTTATACCAGTTAGTAATAAAGAACTAAATGTGTGAGTCTATTTTAGTTCATTAAACATTCAATAATTGTTTTGTTATACCAGTTAGTAATAAAGAGCTAAATGTATGATTCTATTTTAGTTCATGAAACATATATTAAATCAAGATAAATTTTACTCTTCAAAACATAAGGATCGCAACAGCCTAGAAAGACCCGCTCATCCCAAATATCTCCTGTGTTGTTGTTTTTTTTTTGGCATCGTCAAGTGTTCATCCCTGTATACAACTTAAAGACAAGTAGTTGTGAGACAAACAGAAAATGCCTATATCGCTACCCGCAGTTCTAATATGTTATTTAACTTATTCCAAAATTGTCTAAAACCGGAAATGCCCATACCGCTATCATTCACGGCGGGTCCCCGACTGTCGATGCATGCTGGGATGCCGTGAGTGGCCAGGATGTTGAAGACGAGGCTCTGGGTGGTCGAGGTAATGAGGAGAAGCTGAAGCGAGAAGAACTTGGCGCTGATGCGGTACAACTTGAGGAATGGCGAGGTAGCGCGACAGATGACGATGGTTCCGTACATGGAGAACAGCGCGGAAGTCACGGTGATCGAGATGATGTAGAGGTATGCCGAGGTAGGGGAGATCTAAAGTGGGAAAGGGGAAATTAATAAAAGGTATCAATTTCGAATGGCTCATCAACAGCTGTAGCGAAGGAATTCAATGATAAGTGCACATCAAAATAAATATAAACTGGTCCTAATTGAAAAATAAAATCTTAATTAAGTTGTTAAGAAACAATATGTACTGGAGGATATGTAGTGATGTGAACGATAAAAAATAAGAACAAATGTTCATCTCTTTGATTAATTACAAGTTGAAAAACGAAGCTTTCTTTTTATTGTTCTTCATAGTAAATACGTGGGAATAAATGAGAACATAAATTAAACTTGCTGGACCTAATTATTTAAAGCATTATATTTTTTCTTTTTATTGAGCTTGGTAGCATCCATAGTCCAAGGGTGAATTTTGTGTTATTAATTAAATTTTTCGTAGATATGATAAGCCAAATGGCTTTCGAAACTAGCACTACGCGTCGGTACGTACCAGACCTGGTTTGTAATGTCCACCCAGCCAGAGTGAGGCGGCAATAAACGACAGGACAGGTCGGATCACGGCCACTTGTAGGGCGCACAGTTTGAAGAAAAACAGCGACTTCCTTGAAAAATAGCAATCCCCATATGGTGCCACAACACAATTTAATATGTAATCGGAATTGCTTTATGTGATTATTGTGACAATCAATGCATTATCTTAAACGGTATAAGCATAATGTTCACTGATAGTACAAAATAGTAATATCAATCGTCAAAAACTCCAACTCTGTATACATGTGTATTCTTAAGTGTATTAGGTCCTTCCGCGTCTGAAGGTTACATTACGATAGGGTTACATACGAAGTGTGTCCCGGCAAATATACCTAATACTTTTACTTGACTTGTGAAAGCTTTGACTTATTTTGAATTATAGCTGCAATTTCCAGCTGTTTCTTTAACTGAAGGCCTTCAATGTTGGTGTAATCTTGTGTTTATGGAGGAAGCCAGACTACCCGGAAGAACGCTACCTGTTCGGTATGTTGACCAACAACCAAACTAACAGGACGGAAACCGGATTGCGTAGGCAAGAAAAGCGCTTACCGGACAGCCAAAAAACACACACTAAACACATTATATCTGTTTATGTATGCACAATTTCGAAAGAATCGTACGAAAAAGTGTTCATGACATCAAATGGTTTACTGTTGGGGTAACAGAAGCAAATAAATAATATGAAAAAGTCAAACCAAACCATAACTCGACGTTAGTTTGGCTAAAGATAACATTTAAATCAGACGGACAAATGCGGGACCCTTCTTTAATTATAACCCACTTGCACGCGTTTTGTTGAGGTACGTTTTATAACATCCAAAAATATAGAAAATATGAAAATATTAAGAAAAAGAAGGCATCGTATACATTTCATTAAGCTACGCATCAAGCAGAAAACTCACTCAGTGAGAAGTCTCGGTCTCAACATGCAACAACAGCAACATGGCGGGAGGGAAGTTTGAATCGTCAGTCCCTGGAAGTGCTCGATCATCCGGGCCTCATTGCCGAATATATCAATGATGAGTGACACCAGCGTGTAGAAACACACGGATAGGTAGCTGTGTGATTAAATGAGAAGAAAAATCCAACTTTAACGTCACACCTAGATGTATGTATGTGTGTAACGACGCAAGTTCAAACACTTCACCCACACCCTTAAAAAAAAATTATGCATTTCTGATTCTATTTGTGACAACGCGAGTTTACAGCGTAGTTTGTCCCTTGAAAGACGGAATAGGCTACCGTTCTTCGTTGTGCATTACTATGCAAATATTTACTAATTGACGCTTCGTTCCGGAACGATCTGTATATGTTTTAGTTACGATCTCAAATGCTGTTATTCTGTGCATTAAACTATTAAAAATATGCGATCCACATGCAAGTGTGAATATATACATAATGAAGCTTAATGAAGTATGCAAACGCCATACACAATACCAACATTATGCCATGAATCCGCTCAATACATTTTAAGAACAACACTAGTCATACTACATGTAGTAGTAAAGAAGTACTGAATACAACTCGTTACCAAGACGCAAACAGATCCAAGAGGAAGCTGATCTTGGGCACCATCAGGGCCGTCAACGCCATAACAATCGTAACCTGTAACATGCATTCAATACAATACATATAAATATATTAAATCACATTTATCATTAAAAAAAACACGAAACGTGTCGCCAACAAATACCCCACTCCCACGACACGGACACAATTATTAAATAAGTTGAAGAGGACTTCATTCCACACAAACACTCATCTTTATAAAAATGATAAAATTATCATAATTATACACAATGTGTTCAGCTATTATTCTGTCCTTTACAATCACATCAAGCTCATTCAGTTGTGAAAGTTTTAACGTAATTTGCCAAGCAGTAAAATAGTACAGTTAAGTAAATAAAATTGTGGGGATTATATTTTCTCTAATTAAAAAAAGAAAAATGCCAATAATTCTGCCAAAACTGAACGCTGTAAAAATTCTTTCTTTAACGAACATCTACAAATTAATACCATTCAGCTGTTTGAGTTTAAGCAAAATCCACCATAAGACAAAAGGCCATAATTCTGTCAAATATGGTTACAGCCACAATTCCTCTCTTGATTATCAAGACATTAATAAGATCATTCAGCTGTTGAAGAGGAATCAAAAACACAAGGTTCGGGACGTTCGAAAGTACGGACGAACAGATAAGTGCTATGCTTATTGTCGGAACGAATTGTTGGATCTTTGCAGTGGCATAACAATCAATGCGCAATGATGTTCTGTTGCCGTAGTGACTTTATAGGTCTGGATTGGGTTTTGTGAACTTACCGGTAAGTTGCATTTTAGTGAATATTTTGATTAAGATATTTTTATGTTCAAATCTCAGCTTAATTTAAACGAAATTTTTGTGTATATTTTTTTTTTAATATGAATATAAGTTGTGTTCACGAAATTAAAACAGCAACCAGCTTTTCCTTACCGGATACAGGCCTAGGATGGTGGCGACCTTCCGAATCTTGACCCCGTTCCCATGGTAGACCTGGTGCAAGAACACGAGCTCCTCCATGAAGATAGCCAGGCACGCGAGCACGAGCGCGCATGCGACCGCCATTAACACGGTACGGGGAAAGTCTTCGCGGAGTTCTGACAGTAAAAAAAACACACACACACAATTATAAAAATACAAATCGGCTGCGAAACACAAATATTATCTTTTCTAAACAAGTCCAGGTTAGGCCACTGATCGGAAAATAATCACTTACCAGTGTGGGCATAAAGTTCATACTTTTTAATTTTAGACCGAATGTACACGTGGGGATTTATTTCAAACCTATTTAAGCGTTAGTAACACTATCGGGTCCGTTTCTTCTTGGTTGGAACCAGTATTTCCGGGGCTCTTTTTGGAAATATCTTGAAAAGTCTGAGTGAAGGTCAGATCTGAGACCTCCTAGCTGCAAAACACCATGTAATCGGGACTTTTTCTAAGATTTTAGTATTTTGAAAAACTGTAATTGAATGTCTTAATCAAACACAAACACTCAGTTAACCAAGATAGCATACATATATATATAAAAAAAAACACGGAGACAATGCTCTAGATATAGCAAAACATGGTCGATCATAGCTTTAGCAAAACTGAGTCGTTGCTCTAGATATAGCAATACATGACCGATCGTACCTATAGCAATACGGAGACGACGATCTAGATATAGCAATACATGGCCAATCGTACCAACAGCAATACGGAGACGACGATCTAGATATAACAATACATGGCCGATCGTACCAATAGCAATACGGAGACGACACTCTAGATATAGCAATACATGGCCGTCCGTACATATAGCAATACGGAGACGTTGCTCTAGATATAGCAATACATGGCCAATCGTACCTACAGCCATACGGAGACGATGCTCTAGATATAGCAATACATTGCCAATCGTACCAATAGCAATACGAGTACGACGCTATAGATATAGCAATACATGGCCAATCGTACCAATAACAATACGGAGATAACGCTCTAGATATAGCAATACATGGCCAATCGTACCAATAACAATACGAGTACGACGCTATATATATAGCAATACATGGTCGATCATACCAATAGCAATACGGAGACGACGCTATAGATATAGCAATACATGGTCGATCATATCTATAGCAATACTGAGTCTTTGCTCTAGATATAGCAATACATTACCAATCGTACCTATAGCAATACGGAGACGTCACTTTAGATATAGCAATACATGGCCAATCGTATCAACAGCAATACGGAGACGACGATCTAGATATAGCAATACATGGCCGATCGTACCAATAGCAATACGGAGACGACGCTCTAGATATTGCATTACATGGCCGTCCGTATCTATAGCAATACGGAGACGTTGCTCTAGATATAGCAATACATGACCAATCGTACCTATAGCAATACGGAGACGTCGCTTTAGATATAGCAATACATGGCCAATCGTACCAACAGCAATACGGAGACGTTGCTCTAGATATAGCAATACATGGCCGTCCGTACCTATAGCAATACTGAGTCGTTGCTCTAGATATAGCAATACATGACCAATCGTACCTATAGCAATACGGAGACGTCGCTTTAGATATAGCAATACATGGCCAATCGTACCAACAGCAATACGGAGACGTTGCTCTAGATATAGCAATACATGGCCGTCCGTACCTATAGCAATACTGAGTCGTTGCTCTAGATATAGCAATACATGACCAATCGTACCTATAGCAATACGGAGACGTCGCTTTAGATATAGCAATACATGGCCAATCGTACCAACAGCAATACGGAGACGACAAACTAGATATAGCAATACATGGCCGATCGTATATATAGCAATACGGAGACGACGCTCTAGATATTGCATTACATGGCCGTCCGTATCTATAGCAATACGGAGACGTTGCTCTAGATATAGCAATACATGGCCAATCGTACCAATAGTAATACGGAGATAACGCTCTAGATATAGCAATACGTGGCCAATCGTACCAATAACAATACGAGTACGACGCTATATATATAGCAATACATGGTCGATCATACCAATAGCACTACGGAGACGACGCTATAGATATAGCAATACATGGTCGATCATAGCTAAAGCAATACTGAGTCGTTGCTCAAGATATAGCAATACATAATCGATCGTACCTATAGCAATACGGAGACGACGCTATAGATATAGCAATACATGGTCGATCATAGCTATAGCAATACTGAGTCGTTGCTCTAGATATAGCAAAACATGGTCGATCATAGCTATAGCAATACTGAGTCGTTGCTCTAGATATAGCAATACATGACCGATCGTACCTATAGCAATACGGAGACGACGCTATAGATATAGCAATACATGGTCGATCATAGCTATAGCAATACTGAGTCGTTGCTCTAGATATAGCAAAACATGGTCGATCATAGCTATAGCAATACTGAGTCGTTGCTCTAGATATAGCAATACATGACCGATCGTACCTATAGCAATACGGAGACGACGCGTTAGATATAGCAATACATGGCCGTCCGTACCTATAGCAATACGGAGATGACGATCTAGATATAGCAATACATGGCCGTCCGTACCTATAGCAATACGGAGACGTTGCTCTAGATATAGCAATACATGGCCGTCCGTACCTATAGCAATACGGAGACGTCGCTTTAGATATAGAAATACATGGCCGATCGTACCAACAGCAATACAGAGACGACGATCTAGATATAGCAATACATGGCCGATCGTACCAACAGCAATACGGAGACGACGATCAAGATATAGCAATACATGGCCGATCGTACCAATAGCAATACGGAGACGACGCTCTAGATATAGCAATACATGGCCGTCCGTATCTATAGCAATACGGAGACGTTGCTCTAGATATAGCAATACATGGCCAATCGTACCAATAGCAATACGGAGACGACGCTCTAGATATAGCAATACATGGCCAATCGTACCAAAAGCAATACGAGTACGACGCTATTGATATAGCAAAACATACGGATACGTTGCTCATGGCCGTTCGTACTGTGACGTAAAAACCTAATCTAGTTAACATTGAGAACAATTACTAAATCACATAGAAATTAGTAATGTAGATTATGATTATTATTGTATGATTAAGGTAAAAACTATAAAAATTAAAGACATATGTTAAATATTTAATCATGCGTTAATCATGTTTATAAAACAGAACTGTTATTATTAAATTTTGTAGAAATTATCATCAAAGAATATGTACAATTAAACTTATGAAATTATTGCATGATATACAATATTTTAATTATAAAAAATGATAGGCAGTACAACTATGTCTTTATGATAATAGTTTTTACTTAATCATACAATAGCAATATATAACAGATCGTACCTATAGCAATACAGAGACGACGCTCTAAATATAACAATACATGGCCGATCGTACCTATAGCAATACGGAGACAACGCTCTAGATATAGCAATACATAACCGATCGTACCTATAGCAAAACGGAGACAACGCTCTAGATATAGCAATACATAACCGATCGTACCTATAGCAACAAGGGGACGACGCTCTAGATATAGCAATACATATCCGATCATACATATAGCAATAAAGGGACGACGCTCTAGATATAGCAATACATAACCGATCGTGACTATAGAAATAAGGAGACGACGCTCTAGGTATAGCAATACATATCCGATCATACATAAAGCAATAAGGGGACGACGCTATAGATATAGCAGTACATGGCCGATCGTACCTATAGCAATACCGAGACGACGTTCTAGATATAGAAATATATGGAAGTGCGTACCTATACCAATACGGACATGACCGATAGTACCTATAGCAATAAGTAGACAACGCTTTAGATATAACAATACATGACCGATCGTACCTATAGCAATTAGTAGACGACGCTCTAGATATAGCAATACATGGCCAACCGTACCATTAGCAATACGGAGACGACGCTCTATATATACCAAAATATGACCAATCGTACATGCGTACATGTACCTGTAGCAATAAGGAGACGACGATCTAGATATAGAAATACATGGCGGATCGTTCCTATAGCAATACGAAGACGACGCTCTAGATATAGTCGTAGGTGGCAGATCTTACACCTGCAGATTTAACAATACGGAGACAATTCTGTAGATATGGCAAAACGGGGCCGATCTTACAGCTGTAGTGATAGCAATAAGGAGATTGGGCTGTAGATATAGCAAAACGTCGACGATCTTACATCTGTAAACAATGCGACGCGTGAAAGATCTTAGGGCTTTCGATTAAGAAAAATACAGTAATCCCAATAATAACGTTATAGATAGAGCAGTACATGGCCGATCTTACCTTTGTAGTTTACCCTTTGCATGCTGGGAAATTTGTCGTCTGCTAAAATGTCGTCTGCTGAATTTCTAAAATTAGCATTTTCTTCGATTTTTTTTTCTAAGACCACTATCAGAATAGCAAACAGTTTGGATCCTGATGAGACGCCACGTTCTGTGGCGTCTCATCTGGATCCAAACTGTTTGCAAAGGCCTTCAAAATCCGGTTCCAGCGCTACGGAGACGATGCAGTAAATAGAGCCATACGAGGTCAACATTATAAAGTAGATACAACAATACGAGGCATGACTTACCGCTGAATAGCACCGACGTATCCGGGTAGTCGTTGGAACAGTTTGCCATCTTACTGATATGTTGTATATGTGATATAACCAGCTGTTACGTATTGGTCGGCCTTCGAATTGTTTTTCATGGACAACGCCTCCCATTCACCTGTCGGTTACATCAATAAATTATCATAGAACTCTCGGCCTTTTTGCCCTTTGACAGGAACAAGTACCGAGTTTAAATTTGGGGACTCAACATCTTAAAATTCACAATTTTCAGAAAGAAGTCAGAAAAAAGCTCTTTAGTTTAAAATGGTAATGCTGCGTGGCTTTCTTCTGGTGATTTTTTTTTAATATAATTGTCCATACTTTTTCTAAATTGTCAAACTAAGCTGTGCGGGATCCGTATCTTTATTTTGGTGAAACACTCCCATAATTCGCTTTAGGAGTAAGTTGGTCCCATATTCTGATCAGAGAGACCTATCTTATACAAATAATTTTGTAAGAGCAAAATAGTACGCTTAAAAGTCACCTACACCATGCTTAAGGAAGAATGTATATGGGAAAACACATGCAGTTCGTTTCCTGGGCATTTTGGGGAAAATGCAATTTCAGGTTTGGGATTATTTTTTTCTCGCGAAAAATCCACTGATCAAGAAAAAAAATATAACTCAATATAATAATTCAAATTTTAAAACTAAATAAAATAAATTAAAGTAAAATACTTTGTTAGATGTAACTTAATTGACATATAATAATCATAAAACACCTCTTTAAAAAAATCACCAGATACACCAGGAAAAGGCCTGACATAATATAATGCATGATATGCGAACATTTAGTACTCACTATACAAAACACATGTAAACTATATAAAAAATAAATAAACGCCATAAGTCATGTTTATTGAAAAAAACTGAAGGGTTTTTAGAATATCGTAAAGCAGCACGAAACGTTTATAAATTCATAATGTTGGTCCAAGTCGCGCGATATATATAAAATGCCTGTATACTGCGTATTTCATGACACATGCACCATTAAGTTTGTTTCTATAAGCGTACATTAAAAAATGATGTAAACATAGATACATGTATATACGTAGTATACTTACATAGTTAAGCAAGATATCCCCTTTCAACATTGTGGCCGAATATATACATGTGTGTCTCTACTTGTACTGCACACATCAATTGTTTATTTGAACAGTGTTATCAAACGCTTATTGTTCCCGATTGCAACTAAACGGACAACGTTTGAAATGTGTAAACTTCTAACAGTTATTGGTCGTGTTTATATTGTAAATTACAAAAGATATAAAATACTTTCGCGAATTATAAATTCAGATTTATTGATAATTAATTAAGATTATATACGTGTCGAATTAAATGTCCGAATAAAACACATTTCCTCCTGATTATGGGTATAACTTCACAGTGAATTCTTTTGTCATGTTAAGTATTTGCATGGTATATGTAAATTCTGAGTTCTTCATTTAGTCGCGGAAATCTAATAAGACTAAAAGATATAAAGTGACAATTTTATACATGCACTAACGTCACAACAAACCAGTGTCACACGTGTGCTAGACAAACGCATTATCTAATAATAATATCAGCTTATAGGTGAAGCGTTAAAATCAGCTTCGTAGCAACGCTGTAGCACTAGACAGTTGCCTCTGCTAAAATGTACTGACAAAAATAAGTTCATGCAATACCTCCGACTTATGTCTTCAAACAATGTTGATGTGATGTCGCACAGCCAAATAACTTAAAATAAGTGAAGGAAATCTGGAGTAGTATACAGTTTCGACTTTCGGCACTTTTTGTTAAAATCACCAGATGACTGTATGTTCCATTAAACAATAACTTTGGGGAGAGAGTGGGTGGCATGTCTCCACACCGCTTAGACTACCTCACTTGAAAGTCGCATCTGGCTACGCCACTGGTACTACAAATATAGAGGTTTATTTCATGTTACGAAATGCGTGTGTTGTCGGATTTGTAACAGATTCTATTCACTAACCTTATGTTCATCGTTAAGCATGTAACTTAGCATATGTTACTAAGCAATTAGCATTTTAAAGTTTCAAGCCGGGAACGAGTCCTCTAACGAGTCCTCTAAACGATCGATAGCTATGAATTTAATAACTTGCAATAAGGCAATCTCCGATTTGAAAAAGCGCCTGAAAAGGATTATCGGTTTTTAACACTTGCTAATTATATGAAAAATCGCACTGATTTTCTACACACAAAAATGGTCATTTGTATATGGTTTACAGCACACACACACACACAAAGAAAGTATGAAATAACGATTAAAAATAATGTACCAATAATATCTGAATCGATTATCATCACGTGGTGTGTATTTGTGGCAGTGATTTAATAACATGTATGTAAGCGACCAATCAAATCCCTGCGTGGAGGTTGTGTTATTTTTTGTAAGGCAAATCGTTACTGTGTTTGTGGTTTGAAGCAAACTACACAATCTTGGTGAGAAATGAGGAATGACAAACTTGGTGATTGTTAAAGTATTCATTTACGATAAACATATTACGGATATTTAAATAAGACAGTATTTGTATTTTGTTCATAACAAAAAATCACAAAAGATCATAAATTAATGCGTAGTTTACAGTTTAATCCACTGTTTAATAATATCAAATAAATACATTTAACATGTCCTGTTGAATATCCATATTCATTAAAAAATGTATTTTTAATTCCAAAACAATAAAACATATTCAAATTGGTGTTGTGGGTTATTAACAATGTATGAATTATCGGAAAAAAAAACCTGAGCCTAAGAAGACTGAAGTGTCAAAACTTGACCCAGGAACTTATACAAACATATGTATGCCCCTGCGTGACCAAAACAG
>VMBQ01003052.1:0-54103 GCA_007657795.1 Dreissena rostriformis
ATACACATACTGTTTAAGAGAACCATGAATTGGATTAAATATGATGTATTTTGAAGTCTCAAAATACACTGTTTATAATCTTGTTCATGTCTCTATGCCAAATTTGCATTTCTTGAAGTAAAAGGTCAATGAAATATAAAAAAATATTTAAAAAAATATAAGGTGCTGGATAGGTTTGCGATCCCTAGATAGGTTCAGTCTCAGCATTGTTAACCCTTTGAGCGCTGGAACCGGATTTTGNGTTTGCTTTTCTGATAGTATTCTTTGAAAAAAAATCAAAGAAAATGATTATTTTAGAAATTTAGCAGACAACATGTTAGCAGACGACAAATTTCCCAGCATGCAAAGGGTTAAATTATTGTGTGTTTTTTTACCTTGTTTTCAGATGTGACAGAAAGGACATTCTCTGAGTGTAAGTACATTGTGTATCTTTAATTTATCATTCTTCTACTTATAATTTTGTGCACAGTCATGCCCTTATGTACAAATGAGAAAGTTAAATACCTGTACTGGTAAGTAAGTTTTCAATGCAAAAGCAGTTCATAGATACACATGTTATATGTGAGGCCAAATAAAAAGAATATGTGTTTCTGGTAATGCAACCCTACCTAGTGAAACTACCCACCGCCCCACCACAACCACTCTGACTGATATTGTTTTCCTCCATGAAATTATATCCATCAGATTTAAGTTACTGGTAATTTTAAATGTCACCAAATGTCAGGCATCCAATCTCTGTTAAACAGCAACATTCTTCAAATACCTGGGACAGGATGCTCAAAACTTTAACGACCAGTTAAGGCAACAGTTTGTTAACATCAGACCTAAGTAAAATTAATTTTAAAAGCAGTAATATTATCAAACATATGAAGCTTATTTGAGCATACCAATTTGTCAACAATTGACACATATATTAAAGTGTTAACAATTAAACCACATAAACAACTTGATCCAAAAATTAACAGCTGTTAGCTTAATTGGCCATAAAAGTTTGAGCAACCAGGCCCGGGAAGGAAACATAGTGTGCTATTTGTCATAACCTTACACAACAAAATCCACTTTAGATGCTTGTAATTAAAAACCCAAATGGTATCCTACACTTTGTACTGAATAAATTCCTTCCATACATTTCATGTACGGCCTTATAAGCCAAACTTATTTTAATGAAGGAAAATGTGCTTTGTTGTGAAGAATAATTAAACAGAATCAACACATATTCTTGTAATTTTCAGCCTTACAACAAGCGCGACGTCCAACAAACTTAGACAAGGTCTGTCTCCTATGGGCTGGGAAATATAAAACACGAGATGACATACCGGAGTTTGTCAAGTACGTAACGGTTATTTAAATGAAATATTTCTGTGTTTTTAACTTGTGATATGCTTTCGCAACATTGTTAACTTTTTTGTTATGAACTGTTATTGTTGGTATATTTTGCTCTTCAGATTGTATGTTCTCATAGGTGGCAACAGCTTACAACCATCATAGCAATGTATAATGAATGTGCTCTGGGAAATAGGGGCTTAATGCATGTGCGTAAAGTGTCGTCCAAGATTATCATGTGCAGTCCGCACAGGCTAATCAGGGAAGACACTTTCGGCTTTTATGGATTTTTTTTAAAAGGAAGTCTTCTTAACGAAAATCCAGTCTAGGCGGAAAGTGTTGTCCCTGATTAGCTTGTGCATGATTGCTCAGTCTAATTTTTTTTGCAGAATGAGTCAGATTTCAGGGGCTCAGGATTACACGAGAGTAGTTGTGATGATCTGGTTGATTGTAACCTTTACCGTAGGATTTTACACAATAGGCCGATTTGGACAGAGGAAACAAAATCTTTTGTTTGACGATGTTACAAGGAAGCAAAACCAGATATTTGCGCGTAAAAACAAGATCGCCGATGAGGAGTATGCTCGTAAGAAACACAAAGAACGGGAAGAGAAGGAGGCAAAGCAATTATTGGAAACTCAGGCATCTAAGTCCTCGTAGTTACCTGCATCGTTATGGTGAAAATGAATCTTAAGTTATTTTAAAATTTCATGATGAATAACAATGTTACAGTCCGGACTAGCTTGGACACAATCACATATACATTGTGACTACTATGTCAAGCTTTTGCAAGCAAGCTTGACAAAAATGTTGGTGTCTGACAAAATCTGTGACACAACATGCTTATTTTAAGTTAACTTGATTTATATTAATTTAATAAGGACAGTTATTTACTACTCTTTGTATGCATTATGTTACACCATATGACAACATGGTAAACAAATATTTAATATTGTATATATAGCATGTTTTTAAACATTTGATGTATTAAATTGTGTACACATGTAAACATTCATGGCGTTTTTTAACTGCTTCTTGTGAGGTTTACAAAGGTAGGATTTCACGAAAATAACTGCATTTTGTTTATTGCGTTTTACAGGGATTGATATGTGTATAACACAAGTAATAAACTTAAGGATCCATTTGTTGTTATTGTTATGGAGTTTTTGTTGTTGTTTCTTTTTGGAATCATCTTTTCAGTCCGCACAGGCTAATCAGGGACGACACTTTCTGCTTTTATGGAATTGTCCAATTAATGGAAGTCTTTCATAAACAATAATCCACTCTAGATGGAAAATGTCGTACTTGATTAGCATGTGAACAGGCTAATCTGGAACGACACTTTATGCACACACATTTAGCCCAATTTTCCAAGAGTGCGGCTCATATGTATAAAACATGCTCTTTAGCATTTTTTAACAAAAACATGAATATAATTATTTACGTTTTGTTTCATAAATGTTTTGCAGTTTCATTATAACCTCCATTTTTGCTGATATAACATGAACATGCTCCTCAAATTGCCTCATCCGAGAGGTGGGAATAACTTTACTTCAGTAAAATGTGTTGAAGTGTAATTTTAATTCATGTTCACTGATATAACAACCAAGTGTCACTACCACTGCTCCTTTGTGAAACAAACAAAATAAAGGACTAACACAATAATCCAACACTATCAATATGCCATAAAACATTTTTTTTTAAACATTCTAACAAAAACAAATCTAATATATATTATATCAGAATTATTTGTTTGGTCAAATTGATGAAAAATGTTGTTTCATGATATATTGATAGTGTTTTAATGACTTGGCCACACGCACAACACCTGTGATAATGACATAACCTGTATACATGTAGCGCTTCTCAGACTAGTTTTCTTTGCAGAATTAATCAGATTTCATACGCTCAGGATAACATGAGAGTGGTTGTGATGATCTGGTTGATTGTAACCTTCACCGTAGGATTTTACGCAATAAGCAGATTTGGACTGAGGAAACAGCAGCTTTTGTTTGACGATGTTACAAGGAGGCAAAATCAGATATGGGCGCGTAAAAACAAGATCGCAGATGAAGAGTATGCTCGGAAGAAACAGAAAGAGCGGGAAGAGAAGGAGGCACAGCAGTTATTGGCCCTTAAGTCCTCATAGTTACCTGCATTGTCACCTGTGTAGATACCTGCATAGTTGCAGCTGTGTTGGTTAACTGTAGAGTGATATTTACTTTTGCTAAACTGTGGAGTTTTGTACAAAGTGATTTGGTATGGTGGGGATTTCAAATAGTTACACAAGAAAGCTTTAAATTGCAGTTGATAACTATTATTTTTACCATATTGGATTACAATGGAAAATAACATGACAAAATACACTACTATAGAAAAGATCATGTTTGATAAATATTTAAAACAAGATATATTTTGTCAGGACACACACATGCATATTTAATAGTTGGTTTTTTGTGTGTTATATTTATAGTTCAATATATCACTTATAAGTTGCATCTTCCGTGTGGATAACATATTGTAACATGGTGACAGTATCCTCACATTATGCTGAATCTAGTAATGACCATTTAGTTTGTTGATTGATTGAACGTTGTGAGATTGCTCTCAATAATGTGTATGTTTTCAAGATCTGAAAAAAGTGAAATTGACTTTTGCAACTGTTTGTTCTTTCAACATCCAATAGTTTTCATCCAATCATCACTTCAGTTCATAAAATACATGTATTTGGTAATAATAACTTAGAGAGATCTAGGACAGAAAAAGCAATCAAAATCTGAAAATTAAACAGTTTTGCAATAGGAATCCTAAGCTCACATGTAACCAGTATTCTCATTGGTAGACCTTTTGAATTGAGACTTTGTTTTAAGCTCACCTGAGCACTTGTGCTCATGGCAAGTTTTTGTGACTGCCTTTTGTCTGTCGTGAAACATGTGTCAGTGTGTCATGCAACATTTACCTCGTTAACACTCTAATGGCCACGTTCATTGCACAATCTTCATGAAACTTGCTCAGAACATGTCTCCCAATGATATCTTAGACAAGTTTGAAACTGGGTCACATGAGGTTTAAAACTAAGTAAAGAGGTCAAATTTAAGAAAAAGCTTTTTTTAGGCTAGAAGTCACATTTATTGTCCAATCTTCATGAAACTTGTTCAGAAAATGTGTTCTTATAATGTCTCAGCCCAGTTAGAAAAACGGTTCAGGTTTTTAGCTCACCTGATTGCTCAGGTGAGCTTTTGGGATCGGTCTTTGTCCGTCATCCGTCCGTCCACATTTATTTGTAAACACTCTAGAGGCCACATTTCTTGTCCAATCTTCATGAAACTTAGTCAGAAGATTTGTCCCAATGATACCTCGATCGAGTTCGAAACTGGGTCATGCTAGGTCAAAAACTATGTCACTAGGTCAAAAAAAAAGAAAAACCTTGTAAACACTGTAGAAGTCACATTTCATGTCCAATCTTCATGTAACTTTGAAAAAATGTTTGTCTTAATGATATGTTGGTTGAGTTCAAAAGTGGTTTCGGTCTGTTAGAAAACATGGCCGCCAGTGGGCGTGGCAGTTTTCCTTATTTGGCTATAGAGAAACCTTGTAAACACTCTAGAGGCCACATTTCTTGTCCGATCTTCATGAAACTTGGACAGAAGATTTGTCTTAATGATATCTCGATCGAGTTCAAAACTGGGTCATGCTGGGTCAAAAACTAGGTCACTAGGTCAAAAAAAAGAAAACCTTGTAAACACTGTAGAAGTCACATTTCATGCCAAATCTTCATGTAACTTTGTCAAACTGTTTGTCTTAATGATATGTTGGTTGAGTTCAAAAGTGGTTCCGGTCCGTTGAAAAACATGGCCGCCAGTGGGCGGGGCAGTTTTCCTTATTTGGCTATAGAGAAACCTTGTAAACACTCTAGAGGCCACATTTCTTGTCCGATCTTCATGAAACTTGGTCAGAAGATTTGTCCCAATGATACCTCGATCGAGTTCGAAACTGGGTCATGCTGGGTCAAAAACTAGGTCACTAGGTCAAAAAAAAGAAAAACCTTGTAAACACTGTAGAAGTCACATTTCATGCCCAATCTTCATGTAACTTTGTCAAAATGTTTGTCTTAATGATATGTTGGTTGAGTTCAAAAGTGGTTCCGGTCCGTTGAAAAACATGGCCGCCAGTGGGCGGGGCAGTTTTCCTTATTTGGCTATAGAGAAACCTTGTAAACACTCTAGAGGCCACATTTCTTGTCCGATCTTCATGAAACTTGGTCAGAAGATTTGTCCCAATGATACCTCGATCGAGTTCGAAACTGGGTCATGCTGGGTCAAAAACTAGGTCACTAGGTCAAAAAAAAGAAAAACCTTGTAAACACTGTAGAAGTCACATTTCATGCCCAATCTTCATGTAACTTTGTCAAAATGTTTGTCTTAATGATATGTTGGTTGAGTTCAAAAGTGGTTCCGGTCCGTTGAAAAACATGGCCGCCAGTGGGCGGGGCAGTTTTCCTTATTTGGCTATAGAGAAACCTTGTAAACACTCTAGAGGCCACATTTCTTGTCCGATCTTCATGAAACTTGGTCAGAAGATTTGTCCCAATGATACCTCGATCGAGTTCGAAACTGGGTCATGCTGGGTCAAAAACTAGGTCACTAGGTCAAAAAAAAGAAAAACCTTGTAAACACTGTAGAAGTCACATTTCATGCCCAATCTTCATGTAACTTTGTCAAAATGTTTGTCTTAATGATATGTTGGTTGAGTTCAAAAGTGGTTCCGGTCCGTTGAAAAACATGGCCGCCAGTGGGCGGGGCAGTTTTCCTTATTTGGCTATAGAGAAACCTTGTAAACACTCTAGAGGCCACATTTCTTGTCCGATCTTCATGAAACTTGGTCAGAAGATTTGTCCCAATGATACCTCGATCGAGTTCGAAACTGGGTCATGCTGGGTCAAAAACTAATTCACTAGGTCAAAAAAAGAAAAACCTTGTAAACACTCTAGAAGTCACATTTCATGCCCAATCTTCATGTAACTTTGTCAAAATGTTTGTCTTAATGATATGTTGGTTGAGTTCAAAAGTGGTTCTGATCCGTTGAAAAACATGGACCAGGTCAAAGCTTGAAAAACCTTGTTTATCTTTAACCACAAAGCACCCAGCTTTGATATTTGATATGTGACAAAGATAATTCAAATCATGCCACTGGGCAAGATCATTTAACAGGTGAGTGCTCTTGGGCCATCTTGGCCCTCTTGTTAGAAAAACGTTGCTGCCAGGGGGCTGGACAGTTTTCCTTATATGGTTATTGTTTAACATGGTTTATACTCTGGAAGTTACATTTATACTCGGCCAAGATATCATTGGGGCAAAAAAAAAATAACAAGTTTCATGAAAATTAGACAGTAAATGTGGCCTCTAGAGTATTAACAAGGTAAAAATGTATGACATACAACGAACTAGAGACCAAAAAGGCTATCACGATAGCTCACTATGTTGTGCTCAGGTGAGCATAACATTGAAAGTTGCATAGGAAAGTGTAGGAGAACGGCAGACAGATTGATGGACAAACGGACGGACAGACAAACAGACCGAATATTGATTGTGGTTCAGTTTAATTTTATTTTATTTGATGATAACATTTTTATCCGAGTAAGACAATTCCAATTTTAACAAAGGCGAGATTGGAAACTTGTAACAGAAGTTGTGGATTCAGAACAATAAATTCAAAAAAATTAAATGTTATTTTGAAGAAACGACTTACACCACAGCCCCAGTCAGCAAATCTTTGCTTTTTTCATATTTAAGTGTGTTTTGCTAGATTTTATTCACTTGTGAAGTGTATAAGCTAAAACATTTCTAGATAGGTTTCTTTGGTCACTGTGGCAAATGTTAAGAACTTGAGAAGAGTCATGAAATCATGCCTAATAGTGTGAGTCATGAAATCATGCTAAATAGTGTGACTCATGAAATCATGCCAGTGTGAGTCATGAAATCATGCTAAATAGTGTGACTCATGAAATCATGCTAAATAGTGTGACTCATGAAATCATGCTAAATAGTGTGACTCATGAAATCATGCTAAATAGTGTGAGTCATGAAATCATGCTAAATAGTGTGACTCATGAAATCATGCTAAATAGTGTGAGTCATGAAATCATGCTAAATAGTGTGACTCATGAAATCATGCTAAATAGTGTGAGTCATGAAATCATGCTAAATAGTGTGACTCATGAAATCACTCATGTTTTGTTCACACCACTTAACAGCTATATAAATATAAGGTATGTAAGAACATCGTCTGATGATTTTCTTTATTACATTATTAAAATATTCATTCTTTGGTGACAAACACTGTTATTTTAACATATTAAATCAAATAACTGCAACACAGCAAAAAATGAATATTAAGCATATTCGTTGTTCCAAAGACACAGCATTTGATATTTTCTTAAGTTTATCACATTTTTACATCACAAAGACTAACTTGTACACATACATATTTTAGATACAACCAATGTATACAAATATTTGTGGGGACTTTAAAATTCTACATTTCCATATACATGTATCCACTAAAGTAGGGGTTATTTGTTTAAGCTATATATGATTTAGCTATATATAATTTCAAATTTAACATGCATGTACAAGACATTCATATTAACAAGGGAAACCATACACAGGACATATCGGATATCATTGTTTTGAGAATTAAATGCCAAGATATTGATTTTAAACTGCAATTTTTCCATCTATAGCAGGAAAATATCATTTTAACATGTATTTTTCAAATACATAATTATGTATGCTTATGTTTGCACTAGTAAAACAAGCAATTATTGAAAAAATATGCAAAAATATATTGGTGCTTTCTGGTAAGGAGCTACCCTTTCTGCTAATGGGACAATAAAACCATGCGTGACTATAACTGGCAGCATAGCTCCTGATCAGACTGTGCTATTGTGCACGCTGGTCAGGGGCTATGCTGGCCACAAATGGCATAAGACGCATTTTTGTTGATGCAGCTAATATTTTAGATTAATTCTTAATAGTAATCCATTTTGTGGATTACCCACTTGATAAAATATAATAGACAAAACCTCATTTCTGTAAATCAAAAACAAGCACAGGTGCATAATGAACAAACAATGAAAACCAAGAAGTATTTACAATTTGTAACAGTATCATAATACATTAAAAAAATGTCAAATTTACAATTAAAACAAAAGTATGTAGAGCGGCATTGGAAGATTATGCATAATTATGTTGCATTAACCCTTTTATGCCTATTGGACTCTCCCATCCTTCTAAATTGGATCAATTTATTTCCAAAATTAGGGACGTCTAGTATATTTATTTCTATATTTAGAGTATTACAGAAATTTCTTTAAGCAAACAGCGCAGACCCTGATGAGACGCCGCATCATGCCGCGTCTCATCTGGGTCTACGCTGTTTGCCAAGGCCTTTTTTCTAGAGGCTAGGCATAAATGGATTAAATCAAATAAACTGCACATATGCATACATTAACCCTTTGAGCGCTGGAACCGGATTTTGAAGGCCTTTGCAAACAGTTTGGATCCAGATGAGACGCCACACAACGTGGCGTCTCATCAGGATCCAAACTGTTTACTATTCTGATAGTATACTTTGAAAAAAAATCAAAGAAAATGCTAATTTTAGAAATTTAGCAGACAACATTTTAGCAGACGACAAATTTCCCAGCATGCAAAGGGTTAAATGAATGTATTTTTTAAAACAATCACATCATGCACCATTTGTTCACATATTTTTAACACAACTTAATCTTTGCATTCCCCCCCAATTATCCATAAACATGAAAATCAAACCCTGAGCATAATTGGACTTGATTGTCAACAAATGGAAAAAGGCATCTGTTTTCAATCTGTAAGTGTACTTCTTACAACCCTGGCTTGCATTAGATGAACAAAGGTGTTTCATAAACAGTGATAATTTGGATTGTCATACAAGTTATGCATCTATTACATAGACATCCCAAGGCACTTCTACCACTTCTTACTTGAATGTTGAAAAAGAAGTCGAGCTTAATATTTAAATCTTCATTCATAAAACATTTGATTCAATTGTAGAAAACAATGTAAAACAAGGCAGTCCAAGAGACAGCTATATCCCCCTTGATTACAAGCCAGGTGAGCAAATTGTTAGTAGAGCAAAATCAGTACGGAATGGTCAATAAGATACATGTTTATTAAAACCTCAAACAAGGACATTGTTTGCTGTGTTTTTGTTTGTGACTTGAGAGTTACAATCATTGAATAAATTTTATAAGTTATCTATACTGAAATGAACTCACTGAAGTCTTAATACATGTTGGGTGATTATTTTAGTCTGCAAGTCAAACAAGACAAGCATGATGTCTCTTAATCCCTTACCGGAGTTCATGGTGAACTAGTTTCTAGATGCAAGTGACTCAGTGTCAAAGTTCCCCTAGAGTGTCAAGATAAACATGACCCAGATATAACATTTGGCCTAGATATTGCAAAGGATTTACATTCCAACACAGTTTCATCAAGACTGGGTCAAAACATTTGCCTCTAGAGGAGTTACAAGATATTTGACATTGTCACCTAGTGTTAGGACGCACATGACCCAGAATCGATCTCAGCCTAGAAAATGTCAAGATAAACATTCTGAGCAAATTTAATCAAAATTGAGTCATGTAAGTTCTTGAGTGGTAAAAAGGTTTTTCTAGAATTTGACCTGGTGGGCTAGATATTGTAACCTTATTTCTTTAAGATTGAGGTTCATGTAAGATTTGACCTTGCTTACCTGGTTTTTGGTCGCCAGTGACCCAGATTTAAACTCGGAATAGAAAATGTCAAGATAAACATTATGACAAAGTTTCATAAAAAACGTGGCCTCTAAAGCGGTAACAAGGTTTTCTGAGATTTGACCTTGTTTTTGGACACACATGATCCACATTTGAACTCTGCCTTATATTGTCAAGATAAAGATTCTGACCAAGTTTTATCAAGATTGAGTCATTAATGTGGCTCTACAGTGATAAAACATGTTTCTAAGATTTTAGCTCATGACCTAGTTTTTTTTACATACATGACCCAGATTTAAACTTGGTTCAGATATTTTTACTGATTTACACTGAAGTTTCATCAAGATTGGAAGAAAGTTGTAGCCTCTAGAGTGGTAACAAGCTTAAAGTTGACGACACACACTGCACGACAACAGGCGCAGGACATAAAGTGATCACAATCACAAAATCTTTAAAATATTGCATAGATGTCAGTGAATGCCAAAGTTGATATGTAACAGCCATTTTCATTGATCAATATTCTGAGGTTAACATTGAAAATATGGGTAGGCATGGTAAAAAGAAAATAATTTAGAAAGTCGGAAACAAACAGGGGAGGAGATAATCATAAAATGACATGTATGAAAATAACTGTTGGCAATCTCTGAAAGCACTTTGTGGCCTGTAATATTAAATATACACCAGTCATACTGCATACTTTCTCTGTCAAAAATAACAACATTAGTAGCGTTAAGTGTAAAATACTATTATATTTTTAATAAAAGAATAGCTTTATTATTTTAAGAAAAAATACCTTTCTGCAACTTTGAATCCCTTTTTTAAATGTGAAGTGGAATTCAAGTACATATGCAATTTTCATAGAAACATAAAGCAGCAATATTTTACCCTGCCAACTTCAATTCATTTAATTTCTATCTAAAAATAAGAACTGAAAGACCAAATAATAATATATTCAAAAGACTACCTTTTGTGTGGTTACAAAACACTAAAGCCCCAGTCCATTGTTACTTATTACATTTAATTAAATATCAGTTCTAATAGAAGTAAATGAGATACATTTCTATGCATTTTCTTCGTATTCTGGACTGTAAGACAGCGATCCGAAACAATTTAAGTAAAGTTTTTGTTCCTTTTTAACATTGTGGTGTGGGGAAAAATAATAATTTAAACATTCTAAAATGAGCATCATGTTCAACTAGGGCTTACTCTGGCCCAATTTCTTTTAGCCGAATATGCCTAGTTTAGGCAAAACTCTTGTTTTTATTTTAGCTATTGCATGAGCTTTATGAAGATAAAATTGTGGCAAAATGAATTTTCTTTTGCCGAATGGATTAGTTTGTAGCCATTGACTAAAGTGACTAATGGCTGAGTAAGGCCTGTTTAAGACGTCATGTTGTAACTCCTTAATAAAGATTAAGGCATAATAAACTGAGCATTATATTAAAGATGTCACAGAAATAAAATGAGATCTCATGAAATGAGTAAAACATGATACACAAGGAGTAAACATATCAATAACCATTACCATTCGAAACATTAATCATACATCAACCATTGGTAGGGAGGGTGTGGGCGGGGCTGGCTTAAAAATTATGAGATATATTCATGTATTTTTATAAATTCTATTATCCTGTCCACTCGTTCATGTACATACTAGATTTCACTTGCAATTTTCTAAGAAAATACTGGAAACCCATGCATTTACCTTAAGCACAAAAACTGAAGTAAATGTAAAACTCATTTGAAATGAAGACTTCTACAACATATAATTTGAGCAAACAATTTTCAGAACAAGTGTAAATTATTTTGCACCAATGTGTATAGAACATAATGTATGATAATGCTCTTAATGTGTCAGTTATAACTAACAAACATTATAATTAATGTAATAAAAAAATATTTACAAAATGTATCAATCTAACAAAAATATAGAAAGAAATCTGGTGTTATAATTTCTTAAGGCATACATGCCATAATTTTTCAGGTCCAAATCGGAACATTCCAAACACATTGTCAGGATATTTGATCTCAAAGAGGAAAATTCCTGCCATGACACCTAAAACGACCTTTCATTTCTAATATCTTAAGTTAGTAGTCAGTTAAGTACTGACATATAATTGTCTTAAATCGGGACAGCTGGACAAACAGCCAAAAAGATGGACTGTCCCGCCAAAGTCGGAGCGTATGGCATGTATGCTAAAAGAGACTAATGATAACAGTTAAAGGGTGAATCAGGAATAGTCCGTTCATCATGTTAAACAAACTTTTTTCCAAAATGGTCTAAAAATGTTTTTAGCATGTAAATAAAAAATCACATTAAACACTTTTTCAACAGAAGTACATTATAAATTTACCACCACAAATAGCTTTATTGTATTATTTATGATGATGTTTTCTTTAAAAAAAAACTTAAGCAAACTTTACTTAACAGATTTTGAAATGTAGGTACATCATATATAAGTTTCTATAATATAGCACATTTAAAAGAATACACACACAAAGCACTATTATAGCACTTGTCTATCAACACTTATACTACTTGTGTAAATTGTACAATTGATTAAAACAGTGGAATAAAATCGTAATGAGTTTATACTACATGTATATGGAATATTTGATTATATCTTAAAATGAACAAAAGGGATCTTAAGTTAAAACCTTTTTAATTTAGCTCCATCACATCAAAAGCCTATGGCTTATTGAAACCCTCGCGAAGCTGTTTTCTTGGTAGAACCAGTACTTGGTGTCTTTGGGGGAGATCTAGAAAACGCTCCTACAGTGGGGATCGAACCCGTTATCTCCCAATCGCTAGACTCACACCATATCCACGGAGACTATAAATATTATCTAAGACAAATGGTTTAAATGTAACTACTGATATTTCATCTTTCTGTAACCAATAAAATATTAGGATTTTTTTAAATCAAAATGTCCATTATAAGAAGATAAAACACATATTTATTCATTAATCTTTTCTATCAAAATTAATATTTATTTTAACAGAAACTGTCTTATTTGTAACTTAAACAAATAACTTATTTTGACATGAAAACTGACGATGACTTCAGTTATCTTAGACTCTTTTAGTATTTTCTCATGATATACCCTGCTTACAACATTTAAACAAGTACAAGTCCCCGTCATAAAGTCCAGTTTGGCACAGTTTCACTTTCCACTCTTCAACCATACAACCGCCCCTATGGTCACTGCAGCAGCCCCCAGTATTCCCCAGAACACCACAGGGCGGTTAGATTGCCTCGAATAATTGATTTCAGAACTCTGTAACACACCAATTATAGAATATGATACATTTTAACCATTTGCATGCTAGGATATTTGTTGTCTGCTAAAATGTCGTCTGCTGTATTTCTAAAATCAGCATTTTCTTCGATTTTTTTTCAAAGAATACTATTAGAATAGCAAAGAGTTTGGATCCTGATGAGACGCCACGTTCTGTGGCGTCTCATCTGGATCCAAACTGTTTGCAAAGGCCTTTAAAATTTGGTTCCAGCACTCAAAGGGTTAACACCACATTTTGACATCTTTCTCAATACATTTATTTGAGAACTTCTTTGTTTTTTAAATCTGCTTTAAACAAAGAAGTAAAATTCAAACAAGAAAATTTGTTGAAGTGATATCCCCCGCCGAATATAATTTTGTCAATGGATGGGTGCAGGTGGATGAACAGGGCAATAACTGTACAATAACAAAGTGTAGGGTTATTGTTTTAATGCATAGCAATTCTCCTCATTGATATCTATACACCCATAAAGTTTCATGTTCAAATCTTATTTAGTATCTATCTGAGATATATGTAAAGCCCTGAAAAGCTGCATCATACAACAACAACAAAGGACAATTACTTTTATGTAAAAAAGTGTAGGTTTATGGTTCTTGTGCATGGCACTTCTCCTCATTGATATCTATACACCCATAAAGTCTCATGTTAAAATCTCGTATCTGAGATAAAGCCCTGCAAAGTTACATCATACAAAAACAACAATGGGCAATAACTCTTTATTTAGAAAGTGTAGGATTATGGGTCCTTCGCATTGCACTTCTCCTCATTGATATCTATACATCCATAATGTTCCATGTTGAAATTGTTTCTGAAATATAGCCCTGAAAAATTTGTGACAGACAGACGGACGGACAGATACAGCCAAAACTATATCCCTCCACCTTCAGCGAGGGGATAATAAAGACATAATGTCATTTCATGAGTTTGTTATAATGAAGAAAAACATATGTTGTAATGATAATGTATCATAAAATCAATTTATAATATAACCCCTTTTTATCAATTTACAAAAATCGGCAACAAAAAAGCCATTTTCCTGATTTACTTACCCAGCCACCCTGCCTCACAATCCACTGGGCAATTCCAAGAACACCGTCTTTAAAGACGCGAGCAATATTTGTAGCAAAGTCTTTAAGAACTTCTGCTATGTTGGTGGCAACTTGCCATATCACATTTTTGAACAGGTAGTAGCCAAACGAGAAGAGTGCTGTAATTCTTCCCCAATTTATCTCTCTGTCGACAAAGATTCTGAAAGAATTTTTAATGTTATAATTATATTGGTATAGTGTGAGCAATGTTCAACAATCAACAATAGTTTCTACAGGAGTTGAAACCCAACCATATTGAAATTAGAACTAACAAACCTAAAACAGTCAATAACAAGGCTTGTCACCATAGGATGACATATGCCCCCTTTTTCCACATTTTTTCGAAACCTAAACGCAAAGTGTGACGAAATTTCAGACAGACAGACAGACAGATCACTATATGCCCACCTTCGGGGCATAAAAATAGCAGTGCAACCAAGTAAGCCCAAACTTGTATGTTATTATTTGAGACCAAGAATTTGAAACAAGCCTAGATCAAAGATCTATAATACATAATGTATATTATAGATCTTTGCCTAGATGCAACCGAAAATCTGAGCAAGTCGGGTTCAAAATCTAACAGTTCAGGACTTGCAGACTTGGTTTAATTGTTATCAATTTAAAAGTGCCTGTTAGTATTATTCTCGGTACAATCGCAAGAACATTTCCAATGTGATGATTGAGTTTTTTTATTTGAGTTGATTTTGCAATCACTATGTGAACTCTATATCAATCAAACAACAGCACCTTGTATTTGGTAATTAAAAGTGACAGCAAACTTCTGTAGTACACTTACCTCTGGGCAATATGCTTGAACGACTCATAAGTGCTACTGTTCTTGCCCTCAAGCTCCCTTTTCATTTCCTTAAAGTCTTTAGAATAGTCTTGGAATATTTTATCACCCATTATTGCCAGTCTGCGTCCAATGTCAGCAGCACTCCTGAATCAGAACAATAGTTTACTATTAAATTTTGTAAACCTGGCTTTGGTTGAAAATGACTGGAAATGATAAACCAGACTTTGGAAAAACTGACTGACAAAGCTCACAGAAAATAACAATGTACGACAAATATTTATGATCCACAGTATTGTCAACATAAATTTCACTGCTATGAACTAGAGCTTTGTCACAGATGTGACGTATACCCCCACATGCTGCATTGACACAGAATGTTTTGCATGCTGTCTTCACAAAACAAGAGAAGCTTATTTACGTTTAAGAATTTGTATGCCATTATCATTTATGGCCATTTTGACCTTTGAACTCTTGAATTCTTTCGCATGACACACAGTCAAAATCTCACAATGAATGACATAGTTATGGCCTGGACAAGCTCATTTATGGCCATTTTTGACTTTTGAACTCCAAGTGTGACCTTAACCTTGAAGATATTGATGTTATTCTTTCGCATGACACACTGTCCAATGATTGTGAACAAATGTATCGAGCAATTTTAAAATCTCTCAATGAATAACATAGTTTAGACCCGGACAAGATCATTTATGGCCATTTTTTACCTTTGAACTCAAAGTGTGACCTTGACCTTGGAGATATGGAAGTAATTCTTTCGCATGACACACCATCCAATGATGGTGAACAAATCTACAGAGTTATTTTAAAATCTCACAATGAATGACATAGTTATGGCCCGGACAAGATCATTTATGGCCATTTTTTACCTTTGAACTCGAAGTGTGACCTTGACGTTGCAGATATCGATGTAATTCTTTCACATAACACACCATCCAATGATGGTGAACAAATGTTCCAAATGATTTTAAAATCTCACAATGAACAACATAATTATGGTCCGGACAAGGTCATTTATGGCCATTTTTTACCTTTGAACTCAAAGTGTGACCTTGACCTTGGAGATACAGACGTTATTCTTTCGCATGACACACCGTCCAATGATGGTGAATAAATGTGCCAAGTGATTTTAAAATCTCACAATGAACGACATAGTTATGGCCCGGACAAGCTCATTTATGGCCATTTTGGACCTTTGAACTCAAAGAGTGACCTTGACCTTGGAGATATTGATATAATTCTTTCGAATGAATGATCGTCCAATGATGGTGAACAAATATGCCAAATGATTTTAAAATCTCACAATGAACAACATAGTTATGGCCCAGACAAGCTCATTTTTGGCCATTTTTTACCTCAAACTTTGGACTCAAAGTGTGACCTTGACCTTGGAGATATTGAGTAATTTTAAAATCTAACGATAAATGACATTGTTTGACAAATTGTTGACATAGTTATAGTCGGGACAAACTTTTGGTTTAAAACGCGCTAAGTGACCCCCTTACCTAGTTTTTGACCTGGCATGACCCGCATTCAAACTTGACCTAGACATCATCTAGATACAACTTCTGACCAAGTTTGGTGAAGATCGGATGAAATTTTCGGGGCAGACCCACCAACAGACAGACAGACCAACCGACAAAGTGACTCCTATAAAGCCCTCATTACCAATGGTAATGGGGGTATAAAAATAGAACTAGAACTCCCCGAGTTGCATGTGTCGCCTGATGGTAATGGGTTAACCAAGAAATCGGCCCATTTCAATAAGTCTAAGTCCAAAATAAGGTCAAGGTCAAAATGAGGTTGGGTGATGCTGGCGTGTGCAGGGTGATGAGAGACAACAACCATGCAAGTATTAAAGCTCTGAAGCAAGCGGTATTGTTGTCAGACGAAACGGTAAAAATGGGTAAACCGAGATTTTCGTACGGACGGACGGACAGGACAAACGCTATATGCCTCCCGCATCGTAGATGCTGGGGGCATAAGAAAAATCTATACAAAAAAATTAATGTTTAAAGTAAAGCTCAAGACATAGTAGTAATGAACCTTTTTTGGGTTGCGGTCACAGATTTTGAAATTAAACGCAGACCCTTAGTTCAAGGTCAAGGTCACAGGGGTCCAAACTTTTATGCGCATGGAAAGGTCTTGTCCAGATACACATGCATACCAAATATGAAAGCAATATCTGAAGGGACACAGTAGGTATGAGCCTTTTTCGAATCGCGGTCGCAGATTTCGAAACCTGAACGCAGACCCTAACTTCAAGGTTGAGGTCACAGGGGTCAAAACATTTATGCGCATGGAAAGGTGTTGTCCAGATACACATGCGTACTAAATATGAAATCAATATCTGAAGGAACACAAAAGTTAAGAGCCTTTTATTGAATCGCGGTCGCAGATTTCGAAACCTGAACGCAGACCCTAACTTCAAGGTCAAGGGCACAGGGGTCAAAAATTGTATGCGCATGGGAAGGTCTTGTCCAGATACACATGCGTACCAAATATGAAAGCAATATCTGAAGGGACACAGAAGTTATGAGCTTTTTTCGAAAAGTGTGACGCCGTAATTCTTAGGTTAGTCAGCATTGTTTGGAGGCATTTTTCTTGATGTGATTCTTTATTATTTATTTCATTAAAATACAATTGTTTATTTAATTTGTTATAATTAAAATTTTGTATTAATTCAAATTATCAGAAGCCTAAAATGCCATCTGCAGTCAATATTTAAAAAAAAAATGCCTATTTTAAATAATAATCACAAAATGGCTACTAGAAGGGGCAATTATCCCTTGTTTAATACATTGTAAACATTACAATGGCATATCCAGGCTGTAGACCACACTGCCATAGTTATTTATTTATTTTTATTCAGTCATTATACAAATAAGGGAACTGATTATTTATCCAACCTGAATTGGATGAAAAATTCTTTTGCAAAACCTTATTTTTGTACACCACAAAAATGTCCAGAAAATATTCAACATGAAGAATTGTAATTTACAATATGTTGGCTGGTAACTAAGTAATAGGCATGTTTGTTTGAAGAGATTTGACCAAATGTCTGAAATGATTTGAACCTGACAAGATAATACATCAGACGTGTCTGACACGTCAGACTTGGCCAAAAGTGAGGGCAGAGGCTGTATGACAACTTTACTTAGTTTCATAAAGTAACATCCGATACACTCACAGACACAGTTTTTAAAATAGCTCACCTATCTTGATCTTTCACCGTTCTGGTTAACTCCTGAAAGGTTCCTCTGGGTGCACTGGGAGTCAGCTTCGACTCGTCTCGCTCTACATCTATGCGAATACGTTCCTTCACACAGTGGACGAAGACGTCATGGGTCTGAGACAACACACGATCCTCTGGTGTTACCTAATAGACAGTAAAAGAAAGGGATATAAGCAAAGGTCTTCCAAGTTTGTAGATCGTGGCATATAAAGTCTCATTGGTTAATTGCCAACAGTGTTGAGGTTTTACAATTTCTACAATTGTGCATCTATTTTATCTTCTTCTTCTTCATTGCATCGACACTTTTGAGATGGGGTTTAAATAGCTTCAGGAAACAGGTCTAGTCAGAACTTTAAAAATGTCTGTAGAAGTTCCTTTAGCTAAATGGTTGTTGGTCCCTGAATCCGCTAAGTGGTTTTTGGTCCCTGAATCCGCTAAGTGGTTTTTGGTCCCTGAATCCGCTAAGTGGTTTTTGGTCCCTGAATCCGCTTAGTGGTTTTTGGTCCCTGAATCCGCTAAGTGGTTTTTGGTCCCTGAATCCGCTAAGTGGTTGGTGGTCCCTGAATCCGCTAAGTGGTTGGTGGTCCCTGAATTCCTGGAGAATGTGGTTAGTTTCTCAACAAGGGTACTAATTGGAGATGACATGAGGTTATTAGGTCTATTGTGCCCTATTCCCAGTAAGTAGATGATCCTCTGTTTTAGTGTGGACTTTGTGGTGTCTCCATGTTCAGTTGTTATATTTATTTTATAAAGGGCATATCTTGTGACAGCCAGGAAAAAGAACATTAGAAAAAAATGCGTTCAAGTACTTTAATATAACAGTATCTGGAAAATGCTTTAAATAAATTTGACGTTCAAGGACTTTAAACCAATTAAACACCCACATATTAACACATGGGCAAACAACAAGAAAAGAATCATGGAAATCATACCTGATTGGCATATCGATAATCCCCAGTACCCTCCATATTACTGCAAACTACTGAAAATACATCGAAAAAGGTCAAACAAAGTCAACTGTGAACTTAGTTGTAAATGATCATAAAGCCTTAGGTAACAATAAGTTAAAAAGTTAACAGTGGATGATGGTTCAAACATTTTATTATTTCATTTTCATTGCACGCATGTAGCATTTATTAGGAACATTTATTCATGTCTATCAATAGACAAGACGGCTATAATGGCCCAGAATCGCTCATCTGAATTGATATTGTAATAATAGTGATCCTAGCTATGAAATCTTTTAAAAGTTTTAACTGAGCACAGTGAGGGAAAGTGATTGCCCCCACAGGGAAGGCCTTTTTTGATATTATACATGTAGTAAAGATTTTAATAAATTGGTAGAAGACCACTATATGCTGTAACATATTAAATCCAAACCTCTAAGCCTTATGGTTTTCAAAAGAAGATTTTAAAAGTAATTTTCTATTTAAGTCTATATATACCATGTGTACCTCGATGCATTGCCAGTTTTGATTCTTGTTGCATAATTATCACAAACTTAATTGCATGTGGCTAAATAAAAAATATCTAGGCTCTTAGGTAAGCTTGATTAAGTTTTAATTATATATATGTAAGTTTCACCAGAAGAGGGTCCAATTTCGTCCCCAGGATCATGATTTGACCATTGACCAAACTTGGGAGGGTCTTTGATGCTACCTAACAAATACTGAACTTATGCGCCTTGTGAACAATTTTAAGGTTTCCACTTTCTACATTTAAGAAAAAAGTTACACACAAGATGTTGCCAGTTTTGACCCAATGGTTTGAAGAAATTTGGCAGAGAACTACTACACCATGTAACAAAGCCAACCTCTGGACCTTGCTGTTTCTGGAGAAATTGTTTTATATACATATTTGGATCACAAGTAACCAGCATTGGAAGAGGACCACTATACAGCTCACATAACAAATAACAAACCTCTGGGATTTGATGTTTCAGAGAAGATTTTTTTAAGTTTTCACTGTACATATAAGGGAAACAATTTATCCCCAGGGTAGGGCAAATTAAACCCCAGAAGCATCATTTGAACACATTTGGCAGAGGACCACTATACAATCTTACATAAAAAAATACCCTCTGTGCCATGCAGTTTCAGAGGAAATTCTGAAGATTTGTTAAGTTTCATTGTTTACATATAGGGCAAACAAGCAAATCCCAGGGCAGAAACAGTTTTGACCACAGGGGCATGATTTGAACACACTTTGTAGAGGACTACTAAACAACATTTGATATGAAATATGTAACCTTTGAGCCTTGCGGTTTCAGAAGAAAAGATTTTTAAAGCTTTCACTCTATACATATTAGACAAACGAGAAAACCCCAGAGAGGGGCACGATTTAAACAAACCTGGAAGAGGACCATTATGCGATGTTACATAACAAATACCAAGCCTATGGGCTTTACGGTTTAAGAGGAGTTTTCATTTTTAAAATATAAGGAAAACAAGTTAGTTAATTGTTACTCCCAAGGAATGGCTAATTTTATTCCCAGGGATGTGATTTGGACAAACTTAGTAGGGGACTATAATAAATGTTACATTACAACTACCAAACCTGAGCCTTCTGTTTGAAAACATGAGTTTTTAAGGTTTCGACTTTTTAAATCTATTTTTAACTCTGGTGACCTACATATGGAGAGGACCAGGATTATTTGAAGAAATTTAAGAAGTGTAAGACTCACTTAAGGTAATTTTTGTGCAGTATCATAAAAATTTGCCCAGCAGGTTAAGAAATGTTGTTTGGCAGAAATATTAAAGGTACATGTTCACAGTTTGTCACAATGAGAATTTTCAAATTTATTGTCACTGATTCAAAAAGTAAATGAGCAATGTACAATGAGCAAAATAACACTAATGACTGAGACTCATACTGAAAATACATTTTTGTTTACGAATACCGGTAATCATCATTAGAAATTGATAAAACTATAAAGCATTACAAACACAAAATGATTGAATAATTTGGTGAGTTCTGTTTTAAGCGTTATATTTTGTGACGATACGTGGATTGCTTATATAAAGTACAAAACACACTGCTTTTGATAGCAGCATGGATATGGCCGAGTGGTTTAGGCGCTTGACTTTTACTCCAAGGGTCAGTGTTTGGAGCCCAGGTGGGGTAAAACTTTTTTTGTTTCTTTAAGTTTATTCTTGTTTATACAGGAGAATTTTAGTTCTGATGTTTACATACATATCAATTTTAAAACAGTTAATGACAAACTATAAAACATGCCAAAATCTGTGAACAAGTCCCTTTAAGAAACCAAACATGTATGTGACTACCGGTATTAGTAAAACTACATATCATCTGAGCAAACTTTAAAACTGCAATGTAAATTTACAAAGTAAACTACCACAGACAGATACTTTTCCATCGTAAATCTTAAAATAAAGACTTAAGTTTTTTTATTGTTGTAAATCCAAGCATACATTTCTTAAAATATCTCTAATTTTCTACAAGAAGGTTGTCCATCGACATATTTTACGTTTAAACAACACATAAACTGCCAAATATATGACGGTATTTACACATGACATGCGTTATATTCCGCTTTGAAGATCTTGGCACGAACAAGTGGAGGTACGAAACGGTTTGTTGACCATTTTCATGGTCCGAAATAACAAATGTCAGAGTTTATTTTTAACAACAACGTTTATGTTTCCCCAAGAAATACAAACCTTAAATTGGATAAGTTAGACCTAGTTGTCTCCAAACGTTGCTTGATTCATCAAGAGTGAATGTTATTATTATCGTCCTTAGCTTTTTGAAGTTTTCCAATGTCCGCTTCTGGCGTTTGATTTCTTGATTGTGCGTCTTACCAATACCAGTTTAACCACAAAACAATTCAACAAATTCAATATCAAACTTCTAAAATAACTACATATTATATAACTTTAAAATACAATGTTTAATGTTACACAGACAAATTTAGTTATCTATGTACCAAAGAAGTATTCTACTATGTGCTTAGATCATTGTAGTGAAGTCAGCGAGGTTACACAATACTAAAACCGAGCGCATAGAAATAAGCATCAAGTTATCGGTGTTCGAAGAAAACAACAGCACAAGTATATAAACAACAATGACAGGTAGATTAGTAGTTGGGTATGAGTGTAGCATAAGTCTTTCAAATTGTATTCGTAATCAGAAGGACTTCATGTTTTGTGTAGAGCAAGTGTGAAACAGGTCCTTTTGAGAAAAAAAAATCGTCGCGTTAAAAGGACGTGTTATTTAACAAGCTCTCAAAGGAGCAACTTCTTTTAAAATCTGAATTTGACAAAACTATAATGGTTAATTATAACGAATACAACTAGCTATATAAAGTAAAAATACAGTTTATCAATGAGATTAAACAAAATCATTGAATACTATGGGGCCTGTATGTTTGGCCCTTTTGTGTTAACATTTGACGTCATAATAGTAAGTCCTATTTATGAACATAGCTTGGACAGATTTCTTTACAAAGCAGTTGGTTGAAGCAATGCATACTGTCCTTTTTGTGTGTATTTCTCCTAAGTCATGAGTTCAATACCAACTTGGGGTTGTGGGGTTTTCTTACCTTGTTTCTATTTGTTTCTATCAAATTTCTCGATTTGTTGTACATTAAATTTGATTAACCGAACGGATATGTTTGAGTTATGTGCATTTATTTAAAAAAATAATTGATATTGCAACAGGAATCCAGGGTTCGCGCTGTCGATCGCCACTGTCCCAAATGGTGACAAAATCTTAAACAATTGCGACATTTTGTACAACTGTTCACAAGAAACGTTATTCTGTGTTATATGTATTTGAAACAACAAGCGCGGCTGTGTTATGTAGCCCCTGTATTGCACTCACTTACTGGAGCAGATCGAGTAACATTTCTGGAAGGTTGATTCAGACATCTTTGATTATTTAATTATTACATGAGCAACACATACACATGCTGTTCTCGAAACGCCCATAATGAAAAAAGATTATGGGCGAGAAAAGTAACTAAATGCAGTTCTCGAATGTTTTCTTGGCATTTAATGAAGTTCAATTTCAAACTATGTATATCGGTATGTCGTTTACTTTTTTTAATGGTAATGATACACGCTCCTTTTTTCTTGAAAAAAAAGATAATGCTACACGCTCCGTTTCTTCAGAGACGTAGATGTTATACGTCTATGGTTTCTTATATTGGCATTATAAGATGATTATTAGCGCCGTTTAATTCCATTGTAATTTTAACAGCTTGTAAGATATTTTGCCACTTAAAACATTTTCAATTGCTTCTTATTCAACCATACAACGTATATGACACCACTTATAAAAAATCATTTGCAAGTAACGAGCAGCTTAAACCCAATATTGTAATTATCTGATACACACGTTTCATTTACCGGTAATATGAACATTTCCTTTTCAAAATGAGTTATGCATGTTTTATTGCAAAATAAAAATAGTGAGCTTAAACCAATTACTTAATACAGACATACGAATATACTCGCTATCATAATACTTCGGGAAAATGCTTTTATAAATCGACCGAAGCGTAATATATTTAAAGATTTAATTCGTGATAAAAACGACATATAGGAGATTTGAATAATTTGTTTCGGAACAAGATGTCACTCTCTGTCAACACAAAGCATCATTTTATAATTGCGGAAAACGATCTTACGGAATTGTATACACGTTCTTTTTTGTTATTTCATGTTTTTGGACAATAAATCTCTGATTCCATAAAACTTAAAGCAGACGTGCGTTTTCAACAAGTGTTCTCAGTAAATATACACACAGATTGATATGATTTTACTGGCATACTCGGTGTACCAATAAAGCGGAGAATTGTTAAATGTTGGCGCATTTGTCAACACGCTCGCGAATTTGGCATCAGGCATGATTTGAGCCGCGTCATGCGAAAATGGGGCTAATGCTATGTGCGGCCAGCATCCGCGCCGTAAAGTCAGGAGCGTCCATGTCAGTTAATCACGATTGTAAAAAACGACTTGGTAGCAGCGTAGCTCCTGACCAGACTGCGTAATTGCACAGGCTGGTCTGGAGCTTTGCTGAGCACAAATGGCATAAACCCAATTTTCGCATAACGTGACTCATTTGAAATAAAGTGCGAATCCCGGCTCCTACTTTGCACTATTCCTTCTTACCAACTATCGGATTATGGTCACACGGAAAGAATCCCAATGTAACTGATAAAAGCCTATTTAGGTTATTTCGGCATTTTCGCTGTCAATGTACAGGCTCTGTTCACGATATGCGTGTACCATTGATGCATATCTGCTTAAGGCTAGTATTACATGTTTTACTGTACATGCTATGATTTCAAAACTTGCTAAACAGTAGTTGACGTTGAAATCGGTTTGTTCAGTTATTTGGGATGAGAACATGTTGAGTCAAAGTTCGGGATAACATGTATTTAGACTTTCACTATAGTTGATGTCCACTGTAAGGCGGAAACAAACATTCAGTACGAGTTATCATTAAATTCTTAAAAACTTTTGTTGCACAATGTGTATGATGATCAAAGGTTTAAGTAAATTTAAGCCATGTTTTCTGTTTCAATGCTTACACATACTCGTCTATGTAACATGACTTCAGCAGCGATTTTACTCCATAACACAGTAACTGTACAGTGTGGGTGGCACATAAACACAACAAACACCATAAATGCTTTTAATAAGTGAAGTATTTATTTTTCAATAAAATATATAGATTTTTTTCTGTCATTTTATTTGCATAAAGGGTGCTTGCCCCACAAAGCACAATTTCTCGACTCCGCCTCATTGAATGTCTTCATCAACATGGTGATAAAATATAGAATGGTCAACATTATCAGTATGTACAGAATAATAAAAACTAGCTACGAATATATGTACCTTAAAAAGCCAGATGGGCTTAGCAGCCTTCTGAGCACACAGGCTGATGAGCCATCCTGGCTTCCAAGGGACATAACATGGTACCATAGTCTCAGACTGTTTGGACTTTGTCTTTCTTAGCAAAAATCCAGTTAAGGCGGAAAGTGCTGTCCCTGATTAGCCTGTGCAGACTGCACAGGCCAATCTGGGACGACACTTTACGCACATGCATTAAACCCCCTTTTCACAGAGCGAGGCTCAATTATTTGGAATTTAGACAGCAGTCGAACAGTCAGAAGGCACCATAAGCAACATCAACATGAAATCAATTAAAAACGACAAAATGTAGGTTATGAAAAATACCACAACCCCCGACATTGAATGGACAAAAGTAAAATGCACGAGTTATATATTATATATATATAATGTCAACTAAACAATAAACTATAACAAATATTATTATAATAATTGACTAGCGAATCCCACTTTTGTGTAATACATAAAATATATTATAGAAATCTCTTTGCACAGAAACCCAATGATATTTGATAGATTTTTGCTTCTGCAATAATTGAATAAATTCTTGAAATACTTTTACTCTAATATTTATCATGGTCTATTTATCAACACAGTTGACTTTCAATAATTTCTATCACTTTTAATTTTCTCTTATGGCATACAATTATATTCAGCAAGAAATACACGAGCCTTGCACTGTGAAAAGGGGATTTAATGCATATGCGGTCCGCACAGGCTAATCAGGGACGACACTATCTGCCTAAACTAGATGTTCCTCAAGAATAGTCTTCCCTTAAACCAAAAATACAATAAAAGCGGAAAGTGTCGTTCCTGATTAGTTTTGCGCGGACTGCACAGGCTTATCTGTGAAGACACTTTACGCACATGCTTTTAACCCCCTTTTTACAGATCAAGGCTCAAATACATGTATATCATCCCAGTTGCCTACCACCAGTGGTTTGCAACAGATGATTTCCCACACTTGTCATGCATAATTAAAAACTCTAAAATCACAGTAAAATGGTTTGCTTTGTTAATAGTTTTTAATTGAATAAAAACATTCACTAGTTACTACGATTATATCAAAATGTCACATATTTAGGCCTTTTTGAATGAATGTCATTGATTTCACATTTCTTTTTATATTATACAGTAAACAGTTTACTTTAGGTATATATTTTTTTACATTTTTGAAGATAAATCCAGCACACATTTTTTTATACTATTATGCAAATACAGAATTGTTGTTTTTTTAACTTGCAACAATTGTCAAACATGGAAATGCATGTTCAAATCAGCTGCCCGAGACAGTTTTTTGTTTTCAAAAGAGCCACAATATATTTACCCCCTTGTTTGATACAACTTGGATTTTCCCGATCAATACATATTAGTCCGTAATCATTAAATTTGCAATTGCTTTTCAGTACCATAATACAACAACTGACTATTGCTATTCTTAAAACGGCTGCTAATAATTTTGACAATTTGGACTCGAAACATGACAAAGTGAACAACTTTCCTCAGTCAACAAATACTTGTCCCTATAACAGCAGCAATAATGTCATATTCTATCTCTTGACAATAAATACAATAAAATAAAAAATAAAATAACAAAATCATGGTTTAATAATTGCATAAAACATAACAAAGCAAGGAAAATGAAAGGCAATGAAAAGATGATCTATCTAAAGTCATGCACATGTTGTTATGTTAAAAAACAATGAGAAAATGCTACTGAAATGAAACCGATACCAAAAATAGGTATTAAATTTTCACAAACAATGAGTGAAATGTGGTTATGATCATTAATGACTACTCATAAATTCATGAATATCCATGAGCAGAGAATGCAGCAACTTGATTGGTCCACATCTGAACATCACAAGCAGGTTAAAATATTTGAAAATGGGCAAAAAGCTTGTGCGTGAATTGTCATCCCATATTAGCCTGTGTAGTCCGCACAGGCTAATCCGGGACGACACTNACAGTATTTACACAGAGCACAAGAGTTAATTTTTCAGATCAAGAAATATGATCCACATATACAATTCTTTGCAATAGATTTGTGCTGATTCTATATTCAACATTGAATTAATACTTTTATTAGCCCTGTTATCTCGTAACCAACAATTAAGTTAAAACAAATATGATCCAGTTATTGTGGGATCATTTTCCAATAAAAAGCACTGATTTCATTTCTTAACTTAAATACATAACAATAAATAGAAACAAGAATAACATACATTTCTAACAATCTTTAACTGTTAAATAATTCCACATAAAATGTGCACACTTAAATAATCAACCAATGCACTTTCCCATAAATTTACGTCTACAATATCTACAAATTAATTTCTACAGTACCCAAAACAGAAACTTCCCACAAGTATTATGCAACAAATAAATGCCAATGTAACCAAGGCAATGACATCCTACATCTATACACAGATAAATATTAATTAATGCATTTCAAATGTTATCAGCACTTTCTACGATGCCCTCCATTTTGAGCTCCCCAGCCACGTCACCAACCCGGACCCTGGCCTTCAGGACTTCGTCGCGTGACGTGTTGGCGTGACCGAACCGTCCGTCAACCGTGACCTCAATAACCTCCCCATTGACCGACTTGGCAGCAGACGTCTCGTAGGCCTTCTCAATTCTAGGGGCTTCGATGATTTTTTCCGGGCCGAAGGTGCCTCCAGCCTGTTTGTCGTCATTGACAACGGAAGCCATGATGGCGGAGGCTTTGGGCGCGTACTCGGCACGACGCGCTACATCGTGGGAGGGGTCGATTTCTTTGTCTAGTTCGGCATAAGGCACACTGGGGCCGTAAATATCGTACCAGTTCAGATCATCTTGCTCTCCCCTTAGTGACATCAGCACGCGAGACTTCACTGAAACAAATAAACACAAAACTCACTGAATCTTTTGCTTAACTTTTTTCTTCCTGATGTTAAATTGATTAAGCATTGTTTTTACGAAAATGTATTTGACAAACAAGTTTGTTTACACAAAACATAACTTTTTTGACACGTATAAAGAGAAATATTCGAACTGATGAAACTAAGTTGGTCTTAATATAAAATAAACATGGGAAACACTTCATGTATATTAGTTCCCTTACAACTAAGCATGAAATATTGAATCAATACTGTAAAAAAACTTCAAAATTAAATTCAACCCAAATTACAGAACTGTCCTCCTAAAGGAGCTCGCATCAAGTCTAGGATTGGATTGCACCAATAAAAAGCAAGCAGGTTTATTTCATCAATTTAAATCTTCCAGTACTGCGTCACAATTCCATGGATACTTACTGGGTGGGGTGCAATAAGCATCCACCTTTGCGCCCGCAATATGTGGGCCCATGAGGGGTGCGGGCTTTACAAGCTGTGGGTTGGCGAAGGGCAAGTTCACCGGGAGCCCGCTGGGTTTGGGCACGCCATAACCAACATTTAGCGAGGAGGGTGACCAACTCCCGATAAAGACCGCAAAACATAATACCAGAACCTGGAAATAGTACCCATCATGCAACTGTGGTTGGTTAGACTGAAAACTGGTGTTTAAAATTGTAAGTGAACAAAGCATGAACATGGCTTTCATTATTTGTCTATTTAAGTGGATTACTTTCGACAATAAGAAGGTACAACTCAGTACGGTACCAGTCTTCTTTTTTACAATTTAGGAAAAATTATAGATGTGACTCCAAAAATACATTTTTTTTATTGCAGGAGCAGCTATTTTCTTAATTAAAAACATTACTTGACACTCAATTTTGTAATTTACAGGCAGACTTTGTGAATCGCATCAGATTGTCTTATTTAAATACTTCATGTACACTAAAAGAAAGGAATTAGTAAGAAAGATCAAGATATGAACAATGGTAATGAATTATATTCATAATGTTTGCAATCAGCTGTTGGCAGAATTGAATTTTTTAAGCCAAAATGCCATGTTCATGCTTGTTTTATACTGGTTATAAATTGCATGCACAATTCCCACATTTTATACAAGGAGTAAGCGGGCGAAATTTCTGGAATCCTGAAGTTTTTTTAGCAANAGCAACTTTATGTTATTTTTTCCCCCAAAATCTTTGCATTGGCATACATTTGTTTTTACTTAATAAAGATTTGATTACTATTTCAAAAACAAATTTTTAAGTAAAGATTGACACATATTTTTATTTTTCCAAATTATTCCAATGCATAGATGACATGTAAAGCAGCCTCATTCTGGGAAAACTGGGCTTAATGCATGAGCGAAAAGTGTCATCCAAGATTATCCTGTGAAGTTGGCAAAGACTTATCTGGGACAACACTTTCTACCTTAAGAGGATTTTCCTTTAGGAGATTTAATTTAAATTAAAAATTTCATCGAAGCGAAGTGTCATCCGTGAAAAGCCTGTGAAAACTGCAACAGACTAATCTGGGACGACACTTTTCGCACATGCATTTAACCCTGTTTTCCCAGAGCGAGGCTCAAATGTTGAACAGTCACCATCCCACAACATGAAATTCTCAAAGAGGGATTGGACCTACCATCAAGCCTGTCTGTGGTACAGCACCATTTGGTCGGGGTATTTTACCCACTAGGTTTTGAAGCTTCTGCAACTGGCTCATTAAAGATCTGCAAAAGTAATGGGAATGAATTTATATAACTGAATGAATAAATCAATGAATTAAATATAGCAAGATAAAGCTATTATAAATCAGCTGAAATTCTTACACATGGACAACACTGATGCATGTAGTTATATGTTTACAGATGTTTGTAATATTATCAACACAATTTCATGTACAATGTTTTAGCAAAATCTACAATTGTCTGAAATATTATGTAATTTTTATCAAGGGAGACAATCCAATAGATTAATGTTTAAATTTAATTATATGATACACTAGAGTTGTCTACCTGTTGTTATTCTCCAGATTGTCGACTTTCTTCTTGAGCTCACTATTCTCTTGAGAGAAAGACTCCACCCTGAATTAAAAACAAACATTCAAACTGTGTACTCTGAAAAAGAAACAAACTATGTGCTTTGTTTCTGAACCAAAGTTTCCAGTTACAAGATTATGTCACTGAGTCTGGGATCTGTAAAAACTAGAATGACGTACAATGAGGAAAAGTTTTATGTTGCAACGAGGAAAAGTTTTATGTTACAATTCAATGTAATATTTAGATGTTACAGTGAGGAAAAGTTTTATGTTACAATTCAATGTAATATTTAGATGCTAATCTCAAAAGTTTTATGTTACAATTCAATGTAATATTTAGATGCTAATCTCAATCTATTTGGTTTAATTTAAACTCATGTTTATCTTGGCATCTGAGAAGTAGATGATAGAGGTTTGTATATAAAATTCCAATCAATTATATGTGAATTAAATATTAATTAAGAAATTTGAGAAAAAAAAAGAAATCTGCTCAAACAAACAGAATAAGAGACTATCAGATTAATTGGTATAGTTCAGTATAAAAAAGAGACCAATTAATTTCTTAAATAAATCAACATCAATTGACTGCATGTACCTTTTCTCTAATGCTTCCAGATATTCTTTCTTTTTTCGCCTGCTTTCCTGAGCTGAGATCTGTAATTGATAAGTGGAAAATTGCAAAACAGAACTGATATGATGTCTAGAAACGGTGCAAGCAAATGTGCATGAATGACAATTGTGCGGGTTGAAACAAGAATGATTCTTTGTTGATAAAAGAATTGAAGATCTTTGTAGTATTGTAAGATGCATTATTAGTGTATATAGTTGTCATATGCATATAGGTAACTCACTTTTACAAGTTCATTGTTACTTATGTGTGCTTGATCAGATTAATAAAGACTGATTGATTTTTCTGAGTGTATTTTATGTGATTTATAATTTAAAGTACTAGGTGTTGTTCTTCAGACCAAGTAACTCATGTTCAACTATTGACAAGGGCATCTATAAATTATATGAAATATATACCAGCTGATACCAATAAACGGTATTGATCAGTTCCGGGGTTGTTAAATGTTGGCTACAAAAACACCTGAAGCTAGCCAAAAAATATATCATCCAAAATATGAACAAGGAAATCTAATGAAGTGGAAAAAACTGTTATAAAACCGTACCTTGCAAATAACTCATGCAACTTTAAGTGGACAAATTGAAAACATCGCACACTTACATAACGGTACTCAATATTTTGTATCAAGGAGCTGAATATTTAATATAATAGATAAGGTTATGTATTGTTAGTTCAAATACAGGTAGAAGCTCTTGTATAAATATTTAATGAAGTCTTCAGAAAGTTAACCCACATTTTTACAATCAATAAACCAGTGTAGCTGAGTGTATGCAAATAGGAAATTGCTCAAGTAACAATAATTATCTTCAGGTGTTGAATTGACTTCAATATTCAATTATTTACCATCAAATTATAATAATTATCTTGGTTAACGTATAATCTAGATCAATAGTATTAATCATATAAGCAAATCCCAATAAGTTTGTATTTAACAATACATATTACATTTCATTTGTTGACATATTTTATTTAAGAGGGCATGTTTTGCTTGAATCATAAATGTCAACTTCAACCCATAATTATATTGGCCATTATCCTTAAGATTCTATAATAACAAAGTCAACAAACAAAAAACATAATTAAAATTAATGCTTCACATAAATAAGTTCACCCATTATGCTTCAGTAGACACAAAAATCCTCCAGATTCAACAAAATACCCGATAGAACCTTTAATGCTCTATCATACGATTTATGTTGAACAAGTCCACATACTAAAGAACCATTCATTGTTTTCATATCATCATATTATATCTCCAGATGATTTAAATCAAACCAACTTACCAACCATGTTTTTATTTTTTCTTCAGATCTTTTGAACTAAATAGTATTAATTTTCTCTATTTCACATAATTTTCATTTAAAGCCTCTTTTATTTTTACAATGGAATCATGGGCACACTTTATTGCAATAGGAAAAAACTGAGCTGAAGCAAATCCTGTAAAAACAGACATGAGAATATTTAGCCTCGTTCTGGGAAAACTGGGCTTAAATACATGAGCGTAGTGTCATCTGAGATTAGCCTGTGCAGGCTAATCAGGGAAAACATTTTCCGCTTATATTGAATTTTTAATTTAAAGGAAGTCTCTACTAAACGAAAAACAAGTTCAGGCAAAAGTGTCGTTCCTGATTAGCCTGTGCGGAGTGCACAGGAAAAATCTTTGACGACACTTTACCCACATGCATTAAGCCGAGCTTTCCAAAAACAAGGCTCATTAAAAAAACAGAAGCAAGATTAAAAGCGAGCACTGTACCTTGTTCTTTATCTTCCTGCGTATCTTTTTCAGATTTTTCTCCTCCTGTTTGGTGAGGGGTAGTTTCGAGGGTATGGGGTATCCCTCGGACACCAGGGTGCGTTTCTCTTCCTCTGTGAGAACCAGCACGCCCGACGTGGGGATCTGCTGGAACACGATGTCTACGGTGTCGCTCTGGAAACCAAGGAAAAACAGGGCTACACGAGGTTTGGTAACCAAGGACAAACCGGGACACATGAGAATTGGTAACATGTCGAGTTAAAAATTAAGTAACTGCATTTAATCAATAATGAAGATTAGTTAAATAAATCTGAAATATTGAAGACTTTACTTTTTCATTTTCCTTCACAGCCAATCCACCTCAGCCAGGATAGCTACTGGTTATATGTTGTGTTAATTATTAATGAGTATGAAATGTGTAAAAGTATTAAAGTATTTTAACAATTAACAGCAATCTTTTTTATATTTTCTAGTATATTTATGAACCAATGAGCCTCACTCTGAAAAAATTGGGCTTAATTCATGTGCGTAAAGTCTCGTCCCAGATTAGCCTGTGCAGTCCACACAGGCTAATCAGGGACGACACTTTACGCTTTAATGAAAAAAAACGAGAATCCAGTCTAGGAAAGAGTCATCACTGATTAGCCTGTATGGACTGCACATGCATTAAGCCCCATTTTCCCAGAGCGATGCTAAAATGATATCGGTTACACTATGAGTTTCACTCACTTGGCTCGATGAATAGTATGAATGCGATGAGTAGCCACGTGTAGATCCCGTGGGAGACAACGACGATGATGACGAGTAGGATGAAGAACCACGTTCTCCTGGCCGGGAGTACGGGAAATGTCGCACTGGACTGTTGGGCGCCGACCGATGGGGGCTGGGGCAACTGTCGCTGTCACTGTTGTTACTGCTGGGGGGAGTGGGTGGCAGAGCGTCAACGTTCACTGAAGAGAAACAAGATTTGAATTATGATGGAATTTGTCACGTTTGAACATCCCATATTTTAGATGTAGGGATCATGTTATTTTGAAAGTCAATCCATCCTGAGGTTTGCTGGTTACAGTACTGTTTATATTGAGAACATTGTGAGCATTATCAGAAGTCTCGAAATACGTAAATATGTGTCTTAACATCTATAAAATAAAGAAACCAAGTGAACTTTTACTGTTTCATAAAAAATACATACATAATTATGTAAAGCCCATGGCTAAATTAATTGCAGTCTTTTAATGTTTTTATTGACAATGGGCTAATGAAACACAGATGTGAACACCTGTTAAATTATTCTTGCAAGCAAGTGGTTGAAATTAAAATGAAGCAGTGCATGTTCAACAATGGGCCATTACATGGAAGATAAAATACACCAGTCCCTTAACCATTTCAACTGTATGTTGGCAAGTGAACATTGCAAATACTTCACTGAAGGGCAGAGACTCAAGTGGGTAATCAACAGTTAGGCCATTAATGACGACCTTTTGATTAGAAAACACTGCCTTGCTTTCCTCTTTAACGGCTAAACAAAAGGTCATTATTTGTTTCAAGCATCTCATGAATTTGGACGCACTTTAGTTTGGTTGAACATAAGTAGAATAATTTCCATACCAAACATTGTTTATGTCCCATAATTACTTATTATTTAGGGCCACAAATAGTTTGAACATATTAAAATGTAAAAAATATTTTATTTGTTTTTATTGAAGTAAAACTAAGCAAAGAAGTCCATGTACAAAGCAGGCTTGTTATTCAACAAAATATAATACCGCAGAAACATTAAAACGTGTATTAGCTTTGTAAAGCCAAACACTGCTTTTTTACACAAAAAAGTATTAGCCAAATTCCTGATTGTCCCCTTAACATGTGGTAGGCTGTCAACATTGTTGTTGATACCCTGCATGATAATTATGCAATACAAACAATCACATCGGTCAACTAACCCATGGATGTTGACCCTTTTAGATACAACTCATTATAACACTCATCTTATCATTCTATAAATTGATTACGTATACCGGTACTATCACTAGAGGGAAATGCATCATATGTTGAGCACAAAACTGAATTTTTAAACTTGGTTATCAAACCGTTATCAGTCATTCGAAGTCCGATAAAATTGTACAGATAAATCAGACATTCACATAGCATGTATGTGAAAATGAAAACAAAGTGCAATCATTTATTAACAATCAGACTTCTTGTTGATACCCTTGTGATTGTGCAATATAAACAATCAAACTGGTCAATTAACCCATGGATGTTGACATGTTTAGATGTTTGCTTTAAGTTTCTACACGCCTCATTCTCACAAAATGATTACGTATAATACAACTAGTGGGAAATACATCATATGTTGACCACAAAACTCTATTTTGAAACGTGGTTATCAAAGTTTTATCAGTCACTTGAAGAAAGATACAATAGTACAGATAAATCAAACATTCACATAGTGTTGAAGTGAAATTAAAAAACAAAGTACAATCAATTATAACCAAACAGTTCATCTAAGTAGGCAATGTCTTTTCACGTTCTTCACTGAAGGCGATATGCATTTAATATTATTCAAGAAGTAAAGTGCAAAGAAATATAACATATTCTGTTTTACCTGATTGTAGTAATGATGTATGATACATCAATGGTTTTACTGATAACAACAAGATTTCACTTCATGCTCAAGAAAAAAACTTTTTCATTTAATAGACCAGTACATAAGTCAAGAACTGGTTTCAAGAGTAAAAGTTTATAGTAACAATAATGATAATGTCAGGAATTAAAAGTTGAAAAAAGACCAATCACTTTTTTCTTTTTTTTGATCATAGGACGATAAAAAACACACAGGCACAACTTCATATCATAAGGAACAACCCAAACAAATTAAAATTGTCTACGTTGTAAAGTGTATGAGAACTTATCGCGAAATAAATGTGTCTACAGACAGAAGTTGATTGTGTAATCATTAAAGCTCCCTTTACTTTGTATCAGGGAGTATTATGATTTTACTTCAAATTCATCAACAAGCAACACTGGCCAAACAGCCAGCTGAAGTCTTCTATGACTTGTCTTCTAGTTTATTCTACGCACACGTACCTTCGTTATCACTTGTATCTGGAGGCTCTGTCTTCACTGTGAATTTGGGCAGAACGGAACGCTCGGATAGCATTGAGTGACCTTGAGACGATGCGAGGATGATCGTGGGCTGTTGCTTAGGAACGGTGATGGTGCGGGTCAGAACGGTCGGTGTAGCGGTCGAGGTCAGGATCAAGGGGTCGTGGTGGTCAAGGGCTTGCAGTTTGATATCCTTTAGGGCGCCGGTTGTTTTCATTGACAGATCGAGGGCCCCGTTTCTGATCAGGAGATCCGATTCAAGATCTGAAAAAGAATAATGTACAAGAACCCACTTCAGTTTTTGCTTAGGATTGTTATGCAATCCTATTTTAATCTTGTTAAGTTTAAATTATTTTAAGTGGTTTATTATTATTTAACTATAAACCTGGACATTCTTTTAAGGAAAAAACAATCAAAATGAAAAACTTTCTGTAAAATAATTTCAAGCATATGGAAGGCGGACTTTTTGTAGTAGTTTTTGGATCATTTAACAAACATAAAAACAATGTAATTTATCAAGTCTAAGAAGACATCTTCTTGATTAAACAAAGCCACAAACAGACACTGCTGTACACAGCTCATAGGTACATGACGTTACATTTGTAATTCAACATTAGCATTTTATGACGATAACATTTAGTGGTTTATTTGAAAACAGCCCGAGGCAACAGTGTTATGCACATGTCAAGACGCTGTGAATCGTTAATAATTTGCTATCAATACTTTTTCAAAATCTACCTAACATTGGCCTGAGGGGAGGCTGCCACTTTTACCGATGTAAGTCATGTTGTGAACCAATGTCATTGTGCTTGCTTGGGGTTTTATGACAGCAACAGCAAATGTTTTATAATTTCAGCTTAATTAATAGCTCATGTAATGAAAACTTATGTTAAATGTGAACTACTGTAAGACACCACTGTATTAACATTGTTGCATCAGTGAAAACTGAATACATGTATATGTATTGACATGAATTGCCTGTAACCAATTTGTACATGTATGTTCAGTAATTTTGTAATACTATAATTTACGGAATATCTAATTACCTCCACCTGAAAGCATTATATCAGTTACTTAGCCTATAAATAATGAGTATATTGTATTATGTGTAACACAATTATGGCCAAAGTAGAGATATTGGGCATCATATAGAAGGCCAGGCTTCAAGTCTATTTGAGTACCTATTGGTAATACTTTCTGATAAAGCAAGACCTCCAAATGACACGCCATTATAAATCAATTATGATATTTTCATGAATATAAGCCCAACAACTTAAACAGTTGCAAAGTCACTTGAAGATAAGCTAAGGGTGTGTACATGTATAACATAGGGTCCCATTTCTCCAAATGCATGTCAAAACAGGGCTCAAGTCCCACACTCTCCCCTTCCCAAGCCCAAGTGTGAGACAAAGGTTGTNGTGTCTAACGTGATTAAAGTGGACACAATTCTGATAATTTTCTGTATTCCTATTATCATTTGAAGGAATTAGGAGTAGTAAGGGTCATTCAAGTTAATGTTACATAATGTTTTATGATAAAGGCAATTTGAAAGAATTTACCTGTACATTGCTTGTCAGTTTTATTCTTCAGTGCAAATATACTTTTTTGTGCAGATGACTGCTTACAGAAATAGATTACGTCCATTATTTTGCCAATCAAATGCTAACTAGTAAATATGTTTAAAGTAAATATTTTCAAACGGACCAACAAAGAATCTCTTCAATACAAATAAACTTTTATGCCCTACAGTAACAATTGCAAAGCATAACCACCTAGAAAATGGACATATGTTTTGTCTGGTAGTTGACCACAATTGCGTTAAATAATTGTGCAAACACAGAAATAGCTGAATGTATGAAATGAGCGTAGTAAAAACACTCCTGGCCACAGTTTAAAATTGATTATTGGGTAAGATCAGATATACTAAGGTTGTGGGCATTCAGTATCAATTATTTCCAATATTCTACTACTTGTAAAGTTTATGTGTACTTGCTGTTAATGTTTAATAATACACAGTGAAGGCTCAAAATATTCACGCTACTGTGATATGACATTCAATAATTACGTACAATTTGTACATAATGTCCAATAAAATACACCTTGTAATTTCCAAAATTTCCCCAAAGAATGCACTTTGTTTCTTCGTCAATGAGCTAAAAATAATGCACATGAACCTTCAAACAAAACATTAAAAAAGGACTTTCACCTTACAAAAATTGACGTTTTACTTTGGAAAAAACAACAAATTGTGGACTTCCTGCCTTCCAATACCTTCAATTTTGCCGATGTCGCCGAGTTCATCTGAGCTGCTGAGGCTGTTGTCATTCATTGTGGAGTAGCTGTGCTCGCACTTGATGTGGGGGGGCTGGGCTGCGTCAGTGATCATCTTGTCGTTGAGAACGGGGTCCACGAAGAAACTGTCGAACCAGTCGTCGTTCATGTTGTACGAGGGGCCGGAGTCCTGAGGGGCAGAGATTCAATGTTTGAGCCTCGTTCTGGGAAAACGCGGATTAATGCAAGTGCGTAAAGTGTCGTCCTAGTCCGCACAGGCTAATTTGCGACGACCCTTATTGCTTTTATGGAGTTTTCCAGTTTAGGCGGAAAGTGTTGTCCCTGTGGGGACTGCACAGGCTAATCTGGGACAACACTTTAATTAAGCACATGCATTAAACCCAGTTTTCTTATAGAGCAAGGCTCTTTTTGTTGTTGCCATTTGCAAAATTAAAAAATCAAGAAATTCAGTAAAGTGTTACAAAATGATTAACAAATTGATTAAAATAATTATGTTGCTATGGATTGGCCTTATGCACTAAAATTTTAGTGTGTCAACATGATGATCATGATGCTCCTAAGTAATCAGTCAGTGATTTGGTTTTGTTGTTGTTGAAGTTGTGGCCACAGTGTGGTTCATTGCTTACCTCACAAGTTTTCAATATATTGTAATGCACTATGGACCAATAGTTCAAGAGCTCTGTATCATAATATTGGTCAAAGAAATATTTCTCTCAAAACAATAGCGTCATAGATATTAGTAAATGTTGGACATTGAGAGAGTTAATCAAGCTTATTTTAATTTGTTGTAAAACGTATTAGAATTATCAGTCTTTAATGATATAATCATAGAGTTAAAAACACCCAAAGTATTGGTATATCATAATGAACTGTTTGACATCACAACCCGTCCTCATAACGAAATGCATTGAACTGGCATATTAAACCCACAAATCCTCTTGACCTAACAAAGTCCATTTTTTAAAAATATATTTCAGTGTATTAACCCAAGGCTTATACTAAATATATATATTAAAAGATTAATTGACAGGCTAAGCAGTTTTGGTGCATACAAATCCCATTAGAAGGTCAAGACAGGGTTGTATCCTTGTTGATAAATATTGCTAAGTGGGCCGTTCTATCCTTAACAGTTGTGCTTGTGTTTGCCCCTTTACAATCAGACATCTCACATTTGATATCATTAATCAGATCCTGGATGAACAGGATATGTACCTTTTTGTACATGACTCTAGTAATTTCATTCAAAACCTTTCCATGAACTGTTATATGAATTAAAGTGTTGAAATTTTTATAACCTTGTTGTTTGAGTTGTTGTTTTCAACCAATGAACTTTGCTGAAGTAAATATTATATAGGTCTGATGAAAATGACTAACCACTAAATAAATTGTATTCAGCCATTCAAATGGCATGGTTATTTTAGTTGACTTACGCAATCTATATCATATTGAAAATGATACACATAATACTACGCATATTAAGTATGTGATTTGTTTGAAAAAACTGGTGAAAAATCTACTTATTAATGTTTGAGCGCGAAATTATGGTATCTTATTTATAAATGTGAGGAAGATACAATGGTTTCACACCAAACTCTTGTGTTGTATTTTTAATTTGTCTCATCAACATAATTATACTGGTTCTTCTTTACAAGCCATAACATTCTGCATCACAAAGATGGCAGTTTCTTTAATTCCATCTAAGATTTAGTTAGTTATGCAAAAACAAGATTTTTTTACAACAATATTGCATATAATTAATTAGAAAACGTTCATAAGTGTTTCTACTAACTCTTTTTCTATGATCTTTAGTGATTGCTTCTATAATTATATCTATCATCACTTGAAAAGCACTTGAAATACAAATTGTATGCAGTTCATAATGAGTTCACTCGAGTTAACTCAGTTGGTTCTGGATCTGTTAAGAAGCCAACTGGCAACAAAAACATGTCCCAATGTTTTACCTTATTTGACATGCTCAATGAGAACCAAACGTTTTTAAATTTAATTCACAAGCACTTTATCAGTCCACTCTTCTTTGATCATATGAACATGTGGGAAGATAACCTGAACTTTACATGAAGGATAAAAAAGATAATACAGTAAATACCCATCATGTGTTACAGAGTAAACAGTGGTAAAGTCACAACAATACACAAAGGGGTCAAATATTGTTAACAAGCTTTCTAACAAGTTTTCAAGAAATTAGCTGTCATAAAAATGGATTCAGGCTTGCCTTAAACAACGTATGAAATTACAAAGTAATGAAATGAAGTTCATGAAATCCTGTTAAACTAAACCTTGTTTGAAAAAAACAACAACCATTTCAAAATTCCTGAAATTAGAGATACTAAACTTGCACACAACAAGCTATAGTTTGTTAACAAGGTTAAGAGTTTGATCAGGCTACAATACAGTAGACAAAATATCTGTTTTCACTTAGCCCATATACTGAAGAAGCATTGTAATTAAAATCCATTGTTATGTACCAGTACCTAATTGCTTAATATTGTCAGTAATTACAATATAAAGAAGTGAAACTCCAGCTGCTGTACAAATCTCTGAAAGTCTACAGCCAATGTCCTTTTCAAGACCTATTTCACAAGTTAATTTTTTAACCTTCTTTTAGGAGACATACAGTTTTTATACTACTAAAAATTTCCAAAGATAAACAAAAAAATATGGTCCATAAGCTACAATGATGTTATTCTTTATACACTCAGTTACTCTTAATAAATCGTCAGAGATGGCTTGTTTACATAAACCAGTTGTTATTGTCAAAAAGTACCTGGACCATAATTTATTGTTTGTTTACGTAAGCCTCTTTTCAAATGAAATTTTTAATAAACGAGTATACATAATAGTAGTGTACGTTTTATTTGTTTATGTAGTTTGATTTTTTTGCTGTTTTCAACAGTATTTCAGCCATAGCTAACCGGTCTGGTAGGCCACATAATTATTTTCTTTCCTGATTATATCATGGCAAGCAATAAGGCTATATATTGGAAAAATTGAAACAATTTCATAATAACTATTTAAATGATAAATGAACAATTAATGATATGCTATAAGATCAAACAATTGTACATTACAATACATATTACTTATACTCTGATATAATACTGTGTATCAGTCTGTNCAGTAATTACAAGACATGAACAAATCTCTGAAAGTCTACAGCCAATGTCCTTTTCAAGACCTATTTCACAAGTTAACTTTTTAACCTTCTTTTAGGAGACATACAGTTTTTATACTACTAAAAATTTCCAAAAATAAACAAAAAAATATGGTCCATTAGCTACAATGATGTTATTCTATATTCACTCAGTTACTCTTAATAAATCGTCAGAGATGGCTTGTTTACATAAACCGGTTGTTATTGTCAAAAAGTACCTGGACCATTTTAGTGTTTGTTTACGTAAGCTTCTTTTCAAATGAAATTTTTAATAAACGAGTATACATAATAGTAGTGTACGTTTTATTTGTTTATGTAGTTTGATTTTTTTGCTGTTTTCAACAGTATTTCAGTCAAAGCTAACCGGTCTGGTAGGCCACAGAATTATTTTCTTTCCTGATTATATCATGGCAAGCAATAAGGCTATATATTGGAAAAATTGAAGCAATTTCATAATAACTATTTAAATGGTTAATGAACACTTAATGATATGCTATAAGATCAAACAACATAACAATACATATTACTCATACTCTGATATGATACTCTGTATCAGGCTGTTCCTTCAGCCCTCATGTTTTCATAACAAATACGAGCTGTTAAACCATTTTACAACATGCAGTACACATCACCAACCTGTTCAAGATAATAGTGATACTCGGAGCCAGTTGGTACATTACTAAAATGGCAATTAAAAACCACTTAAATTGTGGTAATAAATATGAATAGATCTATGTGTAGGGCTTCAAAAAAACGCGTCTGTGCATTTCACAAGAGTGTACATTAAGTCATAACTTTCAACAGCAATAGACAAAGCTTTTGTATAGAAATGCGTATGTTTGCCTTACGATGATATTTCTCGTTATAGCGAACACTTCATTCATCAGTGACATCTTATTTATGGTATTGTTGATTCTGATAACAGAATATATCAAATTCAAAGCCTTGCGTATCAAGTTAACTGAGTTTAATTTAAAACATAGCTACTTCACCAAGCAAAGTATACGAACAATACGTAAACGTCGTGATATTTCGACAATAGCCCCCATTACGCTGTCTATTTTCTCCTTCAATAATTCAAAAGAAAATACTGAAGAAAGCGCCACGAATGGATCATAGAAGTTTATCTCAATCTATAAATGGGAGTAATTGTCTGCTTGCCAGCATGAAATCATGAAAGAGTAGTTCAAACCCGAATTTGTAACACAAATTAGTTGGATAATGTGTAAGTATCTATCAACGTGGTTTACTGCTGTACACATTTTGCAGACGACAGACAGCATGTGAGTTCAAACGTATACTTTCAAAATAGTTATATGTTTAATATAGCTACAAAAATGTAGAAGCCAATAGTGTTTGCTTATTCAAATTTGTTTTACATCCGTGAATAATGAGCAAACGAACTCACAAGAGGGTCAATGTCCCTTCGAACAAAAACTCAAACGAAGTACATCTTATACATAAATCGTATGTTAGTTACTCATTATTCGCAAAAAAGTAGTTCCGCAAGACGGGAAACAGCAATCTCCATGCAGAGTTGTCGTTCCTTTCTCTCACATACAATGCTATGCTGGTTCCAGTCAAATCTCTGCGCGGAGGTTGGGGAAACAGAAGCACTAAATCTTATCTGAAAATTAGATCAGCAGCCAGGTCTACGCTAACTCTCTTTCTGTTGGTGAAACTAGACAAGAATCCCCTAGGCAAGTGGTTAACAGCCCAGACAAACTGTAGAATCCAGACTCATTGCAAATTATTTGTAAACTTTTGTTGTTGTTTTTTCCAGCCCAGAAACACATGTGGTAATAATTACTTGGACGTTTATTACAGGACGCTTTAATTTGATAAGCGACCGAACATTCGGAAAATTGATTTACAGTCTCGTTTAGGAACGGAACTACTTTTTTAACGGTCGTTCAAATCTGACGTAATGTAAATAAACGTCTTTTAACACGATATTTATTATTACAATAAAAACAAACATGCCGACTAAGCGATCTCATGTTGGTAGAGGACCACACACAATCAACCGAAAGTAACTCCAGCAAACGTAAAAACCAAATATTTCACGAACGTTTATTTTTTTTTGCAAAGCGGGACCTAGAATTAACGTCAAACGGCATGTTATGGAATATGTATATTAAAAACAATACAATATGGGGACACATTCGTAAAAACGGTCTATCATTCCTACATCTGTCGCCCGCGATATGGATTCGGATACTCGTCTCTAATCCCGACTGAGTTCGATCCATCAGCAACAGATTGTTTAGAACAATGTAATGTATTAACAACATACGCAAAGACAAAGCATGTGCGCACATGTTGAAACCCAACACCTCCATTAACTGTGCATCGGCTACCAGCGTCCGCAAACAAAACTCTTGTCCGAAAAACGTGTTGCGGCGATCGCTTGAACATGTTTTGTCCAAACATCATACAAGTGGGCCTTGCATAACGTGATGTAATAAAATAATTCCTGCGATTCAGTCAGCCAAAGCATACTGAACGAAACAGCTTACAAATTGTTTTCAAGTTCTTGACATTGCATTCTGGCGACACGATATCCTCAATTGTATGTAAAACAGACTTTCATTGCATACTTAACCATTCGAACGCAACGTTTTTCTTGCTAACATATCGCATGCATTTGCAGAAAGTTCGTAGAAATATCAAATGTTATTTCACTTTGAGCTCGGTGAACGCCAGCGTCTGTCGCAGTATCGTCGGTTGTTTGTGTTTTTCGTGTTCCCGTTACAAAAAAACAACAAAAAACGATTAAACAAATTTAGTCACATAAATCAGAACTGCCAAATTCGCCACGCCTGTCAATCGTCAAAATAATTATTATATTAGCAGTTATCAAAAACGCCGAAATATTACATTAAAGCGATGGTCAAAACGTTTCGCTGATACGGATGAAAATTCTCAAACAAACGAACGTAACGCTACAACAACGTTACGTTAAGTCAAATGAAACATTGACGTCGTTAACGGTGATGAATGATTGCCCGACCCCGGGGCGACTGTCAATCACGACCAACACTTCAACAACAAATGTCCGGCCAGCACCTCGGGCGACTCTACTTAACGATGGACGCGGAAGATTATAAAGGTGTGCTTTATTGAAATCACACTCTCGTTTATTGAGTATCGTCCATTTTGCATTACAAGATTTTGGCACATTTCGCGTCTATATTCTCAGTTATTTATAAACTTATAAAATACAAGATAGCCCAACAAAAAAACTCCAAGATCGAACAAAGTAATAACTGCTTTATCATTCTTGAGCAATCAAGCAGTGACGAAATTCAGAAATTATTTTAATTATATACGCAGACAGGCTATAAAATATAAAGTGGGTTTGACTGTTTCACCACCATGGCATAGCTATCAAACATATAACATTATGAACAACATGATATGCCCGTGTACGAATCAAACGATGCAATCAAAGCAATATCGTTATAACAGGCTTCGCAGTTCGCAAATAATTTGGTTCACATTAATTGTTACGTCAGCTTCGCCAAGTATCTTTAAGAACAGCAACGAGAACTTTCTGTACTTTAGTTTAATATCAGATCACGTTGGTCGTGCGTTCGATTGCATCAGACTCAAACGTTGCTTAATAGTTCAACACAAATATTAGCTCGAATCTTGCAAGTAGGTCTCCACGAAACTGTCGTTTCCACGAGAAACACAAATTCATTTATAATGAAACGGTGTATAAACAAGCATTCTCGTCTACAACAGTAAGCCAGTCTTGGTTTTTTTGTGTGCTTTGTGCGTGATTTTGTTTCGTGTGTTGGTGTTTTTGCTTTTAAGTTGCGTTTATTTCGTGAAACGCCGGTTGAATGGTAAAGAGCTGCTACATCGCGATTTTAAATTACATCACATTTCTAGAGCAGGGTGCATTAAATACATGCAATTATTTTATGTATATAATTAGAAGCATAAAACATGAATTCATTCATTGTAATTAATTGTTTTGTGAAATGTTTTAATGATTAAAACGGTATTCATGCAGCATTTCAGTTCGACTTAATTTCGAAATAGCAGAATCATTCGATAGGCCGTAACCAAACTAGATTAAACAAGAAATATATTTAAAAAAAATANCGATAGGCCGTAACCAAAATAGATTAAAAAACAATCTCGTGTTCCATCATGCACTTAATTTGTGAACATGTCGAGACAGTATACAGTACAATTGTTGTACTTGGCTACACCGTATAATAATATTAGACAGCACTTGTTTATGAGTTCGTTTATGATTTACTTTAAATGAATTTTGAGCATGCCCAAAAAGTAGGACAGTATCTTATTGCTTAAATACAGAATACAACATAAACATGCATTTTTAGCGTGTTTTGGTGAATCGAGCACGAATTCCCATGCCCTTTCGTGCCCATTTAGCGTGACGAACACGTTGCCTATTGTTTAAATGGGATCACTTTCGTCAAATACACCCGTTGCGAATCCATGATGGGGTGTATTCAAACGCGTTTAAATTTATACAATTATAAGGTTGGGTAAAGTTTCGGTTCAATTTCCACTGTGAATGAACAAAAACTGTCACTTGACCCCAAAAGTCAACGTCAGTAGGCGTTTTACGAATGATAACAGCCGTTTTTTGTCAATCTCTTTGCTGATCGTCCTCTGGCTTTCATACGACCTTGTGCTAGCTTGACAAAAAACCTACCTGGTTCGGCTATTATCCTGCGTAAAACGCCTACTTACGTTGACTTTTGGGGTCACGTTACAGTTTTTGTTCATTCACAGTGATACTGATTACTAGTACTACAATGAAATGCTAGCGGATACAATCTGGTCACGATTTGACAAAAGCCTTCAACCATATCAGCATGATTTGAATCAAAAATAGTAGAAAACACTACGTCACGGCGTGTCCTATAGCCCACTATTATGAAACTTATTTATTTGCTTTATAATGTAAAGTTGAAACAGTTTATTTTGCAAGTCGCTGTTTTGTGAAACGATTAACGTCAGCGACTCACGAGTACAGGCCTTTACCCCAAGATGCGCAAGGGCAAAGACGCGCAGTTGACTATTATGTGTTCCAGTTTTTTGTTGTTGTATGTATCCATTTATTTCTATATTATTCCAAAGCGAAAACACGTATACAATTTGAAAATATAGGCACAGGGGTACCAGTGTTTTCAAAAATTCAGACACTGCTAAAAGTGCATCGGGGAAGTCGTGTATACAGTTTGTACAATTAATTTACGACGTTAAGTCCATGACACACACGATAAGGTCGGTATTTGTGCTTACTGTGCTCGAGTTCCCTGATTGTTTAGGCTAGCCATAAGGAAGTAAACTGTTTTAATTTATAACCAATCTGTGCGTTAATCATATCGACATTCAATGGGCACAGACAATAAATAAAAATACCCCCCAAACACAAGTCATTGAAAGGACGCTTCCTCTTGGTTGTAGATTGGCGACTGGTGTAATGGCAGAAATGCCGTTTAGTAAATATAATAATTACAGGCCATGAATCGTATGGTACTGTGCATAATGACACAATGGGAATTAACGTGAAACCCCTGGACCTAGACTATGTATAAGATATAATTATGTTACAGTACTGAGAAGGCTAGCCTAACATATGTTTCAATGTGTAAGATATGCGACGATGGCATACTCTCTTGATATACTGCAGTAATTGATGCAATCCGGTTGCGATGCATTCGTAGATTGTTGTGATTGTCAGCTCTTCGAGTAATAAGATTATGAGTCAACGCTCAAACGTTTTCCGTGGTACAGCTTAGTTAGCAATCTGTGAGAGAATCTGCGATCACTTGTCTAGGTCGGTATGTACAGATGCCTAGTATCAGGCCCAGCTATAGACTGTGTGTTTACAAGTGGAATCTACGCAGCTTCTTTATGTTCCCTACTGAATAAGGTGTCCCTGTGTTTGCTTTACGGTGGCTGCAAGTTCCGATTGCTTGACGATGGTTACAACTTACAAGCGACGATCGGGATATACCGGTACTAACATGCGTTCATTAAATATATATCACAATGTAAAACAATTAAATGTAGTTTTATTTTAATCCCAACTAATGCTTAAGAAGTTGAGAATGTTTAAATGATAATGATTATGGTAATATAATTTCTGTCTGACGCGAAACTTAATCAGTTAAACATCTATGTTTTAATTAGAATGATGTCACATGTTATCGCTTTGTATGATTATTTTCTCCGCGGAAACTCTGCTATGTTCAAGTAATCAGCCTATTTTACAAACAAAACCATTAAGCAAGCAAGTAAGATGCATCATAATTTAAATGTAAATATCTGTAACCCGCTGTTATGGTAACACCCCTGTTTCATAGCAACACATTTAAATTACCTGAATATCGCTATTACACCACACCCTTAACGCTTGATAGAGCCCGAAAAGGAATTGAGCCCCAAATATCTTCTGTTTATTTACCCGTGAAAACATCGTGTAAACTTAAAACTTAAAAGGGCGCATGCATACACTATCTACGGTAAGCTATTATACATGTATATTATCTATAATCAAACCAAACATTTATTGCATTATTTTATATTCAAATTCTGCAGCATTGATAATGGCAAGCCGCAAGTGCATACAAACGAAACGAGGCACTACTGAAATTGAGGTGGGCGTTTCCAACCGAAACATGTGCTCTCCATCTGTCAAAATACACACACTTTCAGAATTAAATAAACACACTCTCTGTTGGTGACAATTCACACATTCTGGTTAAAAGGTGTGATTTCATCAAATTAATCTGTATCGTGTGATTGAAGACCCCGTTATAACTGTAAAAAGCAATCGCGACGACTGCCATATGTTGCAGTGAAAGTCATGTGCTCGATACAGACATGAAACTAAACTGAAATCCTACCGTGGTCGATGGGCTTTGAAAAGCGTCGTTATCCAAAAGTTCATTCATGTCTTCATCCAAATCGTTAAACTTATGATCACTTCCATAAAGGAGATCCATTTTGGTGAGGTCCTGGGGATGTGAACACCCCTAGGAGAGTCGAAACCGAGAAAATCAGAGGAATCGGGAAAACACCCAACTTGTGTCAGCTCTGTGCTGTTTTGAAAAGAAATTCCCAACCAAATTACACTCCGTAAACGAAACGAGGCACTACTAACGAAATATTGCACCGCCGAAAAGTAAATCCCAATATGCTACATACGCATTATTAGTCTACGCTTATTTTCCCGTGTCACTCCGAAATTCACGACCGTGTTCCATTAAAACAGCTTTATTTAAAATTTTGCTTATTGTTTTTGCTCCACTAATAAATAAATCAACATCATGTTTATTTTCACCAGGAGCGTGCGTACGAATATGAAAATGCTCCACCAGCCTTTTGAAAGACACGTTCAGTTTAGCCGGTGACTGACCAATCGGCGAGCAGGATATTAATAATATATGCAAATGAAGCTCTACGTCACAGTGACGTCCTGTTTACAATCGGTTACAACCTCAGAGATGTCAGTTAGTTGTCGGCTCTTTAAAGATCACAATCATTTATAGAAGCATATCCTTACTTGATCGGGATCAAGCTGCAGGCTTAATTAAAATCTTAATACAATAGAGTGATATATATAATGGTACATGCATTTTTAAACTAATCATTTAGGTTTCAGAATTATTTTTTTAAATTAATTTATTCCCATGTCTCTAAGCTTACACTATTCCATGAAGACCTCAATATACATGTGCATAATTTTACAATTGTTTGCAGATTTTTTTACTGTTTCAATATTTCAGTAATCTCTGATGAGGAATATGGGCACTCTCATTCTTAATTATTTTATTTTATCCACGTGTTAGGACACAACTTTGTTAATAAACAAGAGCTGCTGCTGGACTATTCTTCCACTTTGATATTTTAATTTACACAGTGCATTTTCTGTCATCCATCTAATATAATGACCACAACACAAATTTGACGTTTAATAGTTTATATATGTAATAGTTAATTAGTATTTTGTAAACTTAAAGCTGACCATTTATAAATTAAAACAAAACATGTGATCATGCAGAGAAAGTAGATTTTCAACTGTTTGCAAATTAATTCAGTTTAATTTAATTACCATTGCAAGCAATGTCTGCATATAAGCTACCTAAACACACAGTTACAGCAAAATACCCCCCATCCAAACTGAAGTTATTGAGCGGAAAACTTTCTGTTTTTATCAAAAATGACCTTCAGTCTCACATCTGGCACCAGATGCAATCCCACCCTAGGAATGCATGAAAGCTTAAGTCTACAAACTAAATTACAACACAATTTCTCCTTCCAAACTAAAGTTATCAAGCAAAAACGTTTGTTCTATTTTTAGTTACAGTGACCTTGACCTCACTGGCCTCAAATGGCATCCCTTGCTAGATCAGCTTGTAACCTACCTACACACATTTTTTTAGCACAATATCTCTATCCTATCTGAAGTAATTTAGCACAAACTGTGTTTCTATTTTAAGCATGCACAACTTTTACCTGAATTGAATCAGTTAAAAAAGGGGGCATAATCCAACTAAAAGGCTCATCAAAGTTATAGGTCTTGGTCAGTGACTTTTTGTAAAGAGCCTGAACATGTATGCTGTTTTATTATAACATGTGTATTAGACAAAGAGGTATTGTGTTGTTGCACCAAATTGTTAACCTGAACTTAAAAGTACAAAAAAGGTCATAATTGCCATATGCAAAATTACATGTGAAAGTTATGGAACTTGGTAAGTGACCTCTCACAATGCCAGCAAACATAAACATAATGTGTTAAGTTTCTTATGAATACCTTTAGTAGAATTAACCCTTTGAGCGCTGGAACCGAATTTTAAAGGCCTTTGCAAACAGTTTGGATCCAGATGAGACGCTGTCTCATCAGGATCCAAACTGTTTGCTATTTCTTTGAAAAAAATCAAGAAAAATGCTAATTTTAGAAATTCAGCAGACGACTTTTAGCAGACCACAAATATCCTAGCATGCAAAGGGTTAATGGAGATATTTCATGGTTACCTTAACCAGAGCTATACGCATTTGCTTAGATTAGGGTGAGTAGTACGGTATAGCTTGCACTATTAGATGAATAGTCGAGTTAAAAAGAACAGATTAATGATGTTCGCTTTACTTCATTTTGTCTGTAATTCAAGTGCACCTTTATTATACTGTTTTGATATGTACATAACTATGCTTTGGTGTAACAGGATGTTTTTTGAATGCTGTGGTGAAATGTAATTGAATTCTATTCCTTATACATGTATTTATAATAGTAATTCTCAACTACAACATTTCAATTACAATTTTATTCCTTTTACGAGCTTTTGTTTTAATAATGGAGTTATCTTGGGCTTTGAAAACTAGTAATATATAACCATATATCAATTTCTTTAAGTTCGAGTTCGGATAAGTTGAACTTCTGATATTACAAAATTGCGATTCCATTCCCGAAGACATCGAATAACAAGGTGCAGCTGCACAGAACAATGAAGCAACACTATGTTAAGGATGGTAAGTTTATTTTCTTTTTCTTTTTTTCTTACTCCATCAGCATAATTCCTGAAAATTGAATTGAAACTCAAAACATGTTATATTTATTTAACTATCAAATTTTGGACTATTAAAAAGAATGTTTCATACATGTAAAGCAATCCTGGTGAATATTCAAATCACAGAAAGTATTTGCCAGCGCATTAATAGAACATCATAATACATAGAAAATTTGGACGGAATGTTCAATTATCACGATATTCATAAATAATATAATTTCTGTATAAGCTTTATATATCACAGTAAAAGTAATTTCAACACAAATACTGTTTGACAAACAATGAAAACTTAAAAACAGTTCAATTACAAGAACAAAATAACAGTTTAAATAATATGAAGATGTCATATAATAAACAACCAGTTCCATGTAAAAAGATTAAAGGTGTTTACCTTTGCAGTTAAATTACGGATGTAATTGACAAAGTATATCCTTTTATAACCAAAAAAATATATTTAATAAATACACAGTTATTAAAAGTACTGTTTTGATAAATCTAAAGCTCATGCATATATAACATAATTTATCCTATGAAGGTCACATACTAATAGCATTTCATAAACTGATGTTGCATACAATTAACATACATATGTACCATATGTTTCATATTAGAAGCTTACATTTTATAAGTTATATACACAGCAGATACATAAAGTTTTGATGTAAGCATTTTATTAATTTGTTCATGTAAAATAATTATTCATCATGCACTATATAATAAGTTATCTCAATAAAAAAAATTGTAGAAATGCCACAGCTCATGTAAGTAAATGTTAAGTTCACACAAATATCAACAATTAACTTTGCATAAAATAACAGTTCTCAGCAGTGATATATCACATCAACACCAACTACAAACAAGCTTGAAGTCTATGTTCTTATTTGTGTCAAAGGTTTTCACACAAAATAGCACAATACAAAACTTGATACCACAAAATTCAAAAAGAAAAGTCTTCTAATAGTTCAGGGCACACAGTAAGGCCACACCACGCTTGATCCAGTGTTTCTGAGATTTATCGGTAGGAAGTTCCACAGAAAACACGAAGTTGGTTGAATGTCCAGTTGTGGAAAGGGTTCCTGGAATGATAAACAAACAGTATGTTACCTCAATATTTACTAATAAATCAATAATTCACTGGTATGGTTGAAATGTCAACAAAATTATCTTTTTGGGGGAACCTGGTCTGTCCAGTATTACATTGTTTTGCGTTTTTATTTAGTGCTGGTAGCCGTTTTTATTTAGTGCTGGTAGCGGGAAAGGGTTTAACAACACATTGTGGCTAGCCACACCAAAAGCTGAACTGTTCTGACAAATATTATTATAAAATGATGAAAAATATTGACATAAATTGATTTGCACTAAATGAAAAAACACACACTATTTTCACATAGTCACCGTTGACAATGTTCACACATCTGACTCAACTCAATTGTTTTCAAACAACTTATCAATACAACATTTACAAAAAGAAGTGTTGTCAGCAGTCTGAATCATAAATGTAATTTTTTATTTTTACTTTAATGTTGATTACAGAAACTACCGGTAATTAGATGCCAGTCTGCAACATGTCGAACACCTTTGACGTTTATATGTTACCTTGTCCTTTGAGGTAAAGAAACTTTTGTTACATGCACATTGTCTTCTTGTGTTGGACTTAGGTGGTAAGTTATATTAAAATCCAATGGTAAATGATGAAGTAACAGACCAGCAAAGTTGTCTTGAAATTTGACCTTTGACCTCAAAATAACACCTTCACTTTTGTGTTAGGGAGAGAAGAGTCACAAACAACATGCCATATCCTCATGGTTTGACATTTGTGGTAAGTTATTACAATTGCACGGTGAATAACAAATTTTAAGTCATAAAAAATCAGTTTTCTGGCCAAATTTGACCTTTGACCTCTTAGCGTGACAATGACTTTGAGGTAGGGAGATAGGTGTTAGACGCTACATATTGTCTTCTCATGATAGAAATTTATGGTACTTTTTTTTTAAATTTGCATGATGAATGACTTTTATTATGGCACTTCTTTTTAGACTAGTTATAAACAGCATCCAAGCATTGAATGCAACAAACACTAAAAGATATATGTTTTTTAACCCTTTGCATGCTGGGAAATTTGTCGTCTGCTAAAATCTCGTCTGCTGAATTTCTAAAATTAGCATTTCTTTGATTTTTTTTCAAAGAATACTATCAGAATAGCAAACAATTTGGATCATGATGAGACGCCACGTTCTGTGGCGTCTCATCTGGATCCAAACTGTTTGCAAAGGCCTTCAAAATCCGGTTCCAGCGCTCAAAGGGTTAACATACAACAGTAAAGGAGTTTTCAAAGGCTAACATTTTAAAGATTATACAAAAGTGTGAATTCTGAGAAAATTCACACTGGGCAAATTAATTTGAGCCTGGCTCTGTGAAAAGGGGGTTTAATGCATGTGCATAAAGTGTCTTCCCAGATTAGCCTGTGCAGTCCGCACAGGCTAATCTGGGACAACACTTTCCGCTTTTATGATATATTATAAATTTTACTTTTTATAAAGAAAGTCTCTTCTAATAAAAAATCCAGTCTAGGCAGAAAGGGTTTCTTTTGATTGATATTACACACCCATCAGCAATTATAAGCACTCATGAACACTTGGGTAATACATTATGGTTAACATACTCCCAGACCGATCTTTTATTCAGATTTGTTATTTTTACACCAGGTTACTCCTGTAATATAAACTGTCTAGAAATTATAAATATAGACATGCAACTTGTAAGTTTGGTTTAGGATTGTACATTGCTGTGGGTGTATTATTATGAAACGTATAAAAAGTGAACTAATTTATTCTGTATATGATATATTATACCTCACTATTTTTTTTACCAAAACATTGCATATTTATCATTTGAATATGGGGACAGCTAACATGTTGATTTCAGGATGGAACATTGTTGCTGTTATTGGTTTATGGACAAATCAAACCCAAGATTAAGTCCACACCCTCAATGATGAGCTTAACATTTTGAAGTCGTGAAATTCAAATAATCAAGATATTAGGAGTATCAAACTAAATAGGGGTAAATAAATCACAGGGTATCAACATATTATGTGAAAGTGAAAGCAGACCAGTTAGATCACTGGTAATGGAGGCATGTATTTCTTGGCACATGCAATTGCACACACACACACACATAGGAAAAAGATCCAGACTGTGTGTCATATGCACTAACAACAACCACAGTGAGCTTATATCTCAGCTCT
>VMBQ01003052.1:55435-88143 GCA_007657795.1 Dreissena rostriformis
GGTTTTTGTCATCAGTATACGCACTTAGTATGGGTAAACCACTTATATCTATTAAGCCTACCAAAGAAAATGGCGAGTCAGACAACTGACAGCCGTACTATGACTGCAATACTGTTAAAAACGCAACAAAATCCATCAACAAACAAGCACAACTGACCAGCTCGGGTGAGTGTCTTGTAGCAAGGGCAGTCATAGATGCCGCTGGTTGGCGTCTTGCGGTTGGCCTCAGGTTTGAGCCAGAGCACGGGCAGGTCCGTGTAGAGCTCCTTGGGCCGTGACTCTGTGAGCTGGTGGTGTACGTGGTCCCACCGCGCCCCCTCCACAAACAGACCCATGATGTAGCAGCCGTCCTTGGGCCCCTCCTTCAGCTCCTCCGTCTTCTCACGCATCAACTGGAATGGACCAGCCATTAGCTTACAGAATATATACCACTAATTTGTAACTCAGATGTATCAGCAAGAGAGAAACCCTTATCTAACAACCCAAGCATCAACTGGAACGGACAGAGCCATGGTGATTTAGCTTACAGGATATATATGAGCCTTATTCTCTGAAAACTGGGCTTAATGCATGTGTGTTAAGTGTTGTCGCAGATAAGCCTGTGCAGTCCGCACAGGCTAATCAGGGACAACTCTTTCCACTTACACTAGATTTTTGTTTAGAAGAGACCTCCATTAAACAAAAAAAATCAATAATGGGACGTGCGATCTATTTGACTCTTGGAAATCAATTAGTGGGTGGGATTAATAAAACGTTTAACATGCTGCTTGAGGATGTTGTTATAAGAATCAATTAGATTCTTATAACAACATCCCAGATTACAAGATGTAGCCTGTGCAGACAGCACAGGCTACATCTTGTAATCTGGGATGACACTTTAGGCACATGTATTGAGCCCAGTTTATCCAGCTGGAACGGGCAGAGCCATGGTGAAGGGTTAGCTTACAAGAAACTCTTTCCAGATCAGATACCCATTTTGATGTGTTTCTAGTCCCTTGGATAATCAAATTAAATTAAAGACCTTTCTTACTAGATAAAAGTTTTAAAGGCTTCATTTCCAACCGTAAGAAACTGATGAGCATCAAATAGCATATAACCAGAACAGACTGAGAGTTAGTTGCAGGCTGTTCTGGTTTTATTCTGGTTGCATATAGCCATTTTCACTTTGATTTTGAGTGGGAAGGGGTTTCAAAATATGTAGACTTATTTGTAATTTAGATATACATCAGCGAGAGAGAAACCAATATCTAACAACCCATGCATCATCTGGAAAAAAACAATGGTGGTTTAATTTAGAGAAGATGTTTAATTCTTACAATAGACTCCTTGACCTTCCTATAAACTATGAACACAATTATTTTGTTCAAACTAAAAAAAAAAGGAAAAAGAAGCCCCAGTCTTGCTCCTCACATAGTAAAATGTCCAAAAATACTAAGCAGATTATGATAGAATGAGAGTTGATGTCAATTCTTTGTTGTATATTGGCTTTAAACAAACTCATTTGTCAATGATTATGATGTGTGGTCATTTAATTACTCAAGCTTACTCCGCACATGGTTAATTCCTACCCATCCGTATTCTAAATAAATGTTCATTGGCTAATAAACATAAATCAAACATGATTTATTTATTATAAGATACATAAAAAACTCATAAAACTCTGCCTCTGTATTGAGGTGAATTAAACACTAACTTGATTTGCCTTTGACAGTAATGAAAACATCTATCTACATGTACATAATGTTGTTGAACACCTTTCCAAGTGGCTAGTTTTAATGCAAAATTATAGAATCAATTGGGCAATTTGTAATGTAGATTTTTATAAGATGAGGTTAAGTTTTCAGAATAAAAAAAAATCAGGGATGGGACAAATATTTGAATATTCCAAAACCGGCAGAATATTTTAACCTGAATTTTTTTGCAAAGAAGATATTCTGCATAGAATCAAAGGCTGGTACAACTTTACAGTTGCATGAAAGTTTTGTGCAGACGACTGCAGTGTATTAGTCACTGTTTTGATGATAGCTGTCATTAATTAGCCAGATCATTGTTGTGATAATTGGCACGAGGGTTTCAGTGTCTTTGGCTATAAAAAAGTGCCAGTTTGAGTCCGGCCAAGGTGCACTTTGGCCCAGTTAATCATAAAAATCTATGAAAGTTACAGTGATACACAATTAAACTACACGGTGTTAATCCGTTAATTGATTCTTATAACAACATCCTCAAGCAGCATGTTAAACGTTTTATAAATCCCACCCACTAATTGATTTCCAAGAGTCAACTAGATCGCATGTCCCACGTCCCACCCTCGAAAGAGTCAGTACATAATTCTGGTCATACGGTGAGCTTTGCATGAAATACTCATAATCAGAATTGATAATAAAGCATCAAGAATGTTCTTGAATATTTATTGTTTTCAACCCATATTACCACCTGATCAGGCCAGAAAGAAAAAGTGTTGGTCACCGCCAGAAACTCTTTGTCTCATCTATGAAAGTAACAATTTTTGCTAAGTTTAACATGATATTTCATCAAGTGTATTAACTTCATGGACATGCAAGCATAAAATACAAATGTACATGTATATCATATTACTTTAGACATCAAAAGATAATCAGTGTTTTTGTTTTTGATGTTTCGTTCTTTTAATGAAGATGATACTTTGAGCTGACCAGCCATCTAAAAAGTGGTCCCCTGCCTTAACTCTTTCAATGCTGGAACCGAATTTTGAAGGCCTTTGCAAACAGTTTGGATCCAGATGAGACGCCACAGAACGTGGCGTCTCATCTGGATCCAAACTGTTTGCTATTCTGATAGTATTCTTTGAAAAAAAATCAAAGAAAATGCTAATTTTAGAAATTCAGCAGACAACATTTTAGCAGACAACAAATTTCCCAGCATGCAAAGGGTTAATTAAGCAGCAAACTTTAGAGGCCACTTCCCCGGCTGCTTAACACAATTAAGTTAGAAGGTATATTAATAACCTATAAATCCTTCAAGAAATTCTGCTTATTTGGGTCAAATATCTTTTAAGAAAGAAAACACATTTGCGTAACATGTTTTTTTTACTGTTATGTCTGTGATATCTCCTATTGTGCAAACTGTTTTGTCAACACCTTTCTGAGTTGGTATCCCCTTTCTTTTACAGGTTTTCTAATACATATACATGTACGGTTAAATTGTTTGTGATGATTAATATTTCCACCCAGGTTTACTCAGTTGTCAAATAAATGTTCATGGAATTTGTTACATGCACAGAAAATCTACTACAATCAAACATAGCAACACAATTTGACCTGTGTCATGCAAAAATGTGTCTTATGCCATATGACTCCAGCAGGAGCTACCCTGTCGATTAATGAGATCACAGAAATTTGTGCAGCATCGTCAACAATATTTGCATTCAAATAGGCCTCGCTCTGTGACAAAGGTGGTCTAATGCATGTGCGTAAAGTGCTGCCCCAGATTACACTGTGCAGTCCGCACAGGCTCATCTGGGACAACACTTTCCGCTTTTATGATACTTTTCGTAAAAGTCTCTTCTTAGCAAAAATATAGTTTTGGCGGAAAGTGTCGTCCCTGATTAGCCTGTGAGGACTACACGGGCTTATCTGGGACGACACTTAACCCTTTGCATGCTGGGAAATTTGTCGTCTGCTAAAATGTCGTCTGCTGAATTTCTAAAATTAGCATTTTCTTGGATTTTTTTCAAAGAATACTATCAGAATAGCAAACAGTTTGGATCCTGATGAGACGCCACGTTCTGTGGCGTCTCATCTGGATCCAAACTGTTTGCAAAGGCCTTCAAAATCCGGTTCCAGCGCTCAAAGGGTTAAGGCACATGCATTAAACCACTTTTTTCACAGATGGAGGCTCATTTGCATTCATATAGTTTGTGGAGCTTACATCAGATCAAAATACAATCTGATGAAATACTGCCACCCTTTATTTTACAGTCTAAAAAAAAACATGAGCCATAAGAACACGTCATGACGCGTCCCTTACCAATTAATGCTAACAGAAAAACACACATTTTCCAATACCTACATAATTTGCCAGGTCAAAGAAAAAATATAAATACCAATTTTCAAAGAAAGCAAACAGTCATAATAAAACATTTGCTAGCAGCGGATACCGTATATGGTTGTTATTCAGTAAACATATTGACTTAATCTACAATCTAACGGTATTGATGTAGGTAACATATTGCACTGGAATGGTGAAATACTCCTACTTAATAACCACTGATGTTGGTAGAAGGCCACAGGTGGTGGCTATATTATTGCAAGCCTACCAGGCAATTATTGGTGGACAATAAGCTTAGAAACTGAGGATTGATTTCCACACTCACTTTGCTATCCAGTCTTCAGGCAAATCCTTAATTCAGAATTCATGCAGTTCATAGTACTCATTTTTGCAAGATCATATTTTGCCATATGTATATATATATATCGCTTCTAATTTGTTTTCAATATGATCATTACAAATAATGTTTTTCGACATAATATTTTTGTCTGGACACATTACGGACATTCATTTAGGCCACTTTTCCCGGAATGCGGCTATAGAGTACACCAGATAGGACCCTACCTCAAATCCAAAGGAGATGGTATCGATGGAAATGACCTTCTGGCGGGCAAAGTTCTGCAGTGTTCCAGTGAGGAAAGCTTGAGGGAAGAAGAAGCCGGATATCCAGTACACCTGAAAACATAGACACAGTGGCATAGGGTGGAGTCAGAACGAGTAAAACTTAGATGTACTACAACTTTGCAAAGGATGGCAAAATGTTAAATTGACTCTGAGCATGTATGGACAATTCTATCCATTATAGCACGCAGAATGTTGTCCCAGTTCTCAGCACAGATTTGCAACATAATACATATATAGGTCTTTTTACAATTGCAAAAATACATCATTAAAGTGTTAAAGTTATTCGATAAATAGTTACTTTTGAACCAAAATAAAGTGACCTTGATCTTGACCCAACTGGCTACAAAAGCAACTACATGCCAGATCTGCATGTCAGCAAAAGACAGGAGTTGTTGGACACACATGTTTACTTGAATTTCCTAGTACAAAAAGTACAATAATACGTATAATTCTGCTCAAATGCAGGTCAGAGTTATGGGCCTTGGCTACTGATCTAGCATGATGATCATGAGGATCACTAAGTAATGTGTGAAGTTGTAATTGAATATCTGTAGTAGTTACAAAGATATGACATGCATGCAAACTTAATTCTTTGAGCGCTGGAACCGGATTTTGAAGGTCTTTGCAAACAGTTTGGATCCAGATGAGACGCCACAGAATGTGGTGTCTCATCAGGATCCAAACTGTTTGCTTTTCTGATAGTATTCTTTGAAAAAAAAATCAAAGAAAATGATTATTTTAGAAATTTAGCAGACAACATTTTAGCAGACGACAAATTTCCCAGCATGCAAAGGGTTAACCGTAAATTTCTGCTTGCACATAAACCTTAACCTGATTTTTCAAAGTACAAAAGGGGGGCATAATCATGCTTAAAGGCTGGTAAAAGTAACAGGTCTTTGTCAGCGTATGTTCATAAAGATCCTGACCACATCTGTAACGCTTTATTTCAATATCTGTAGTAAACATGGGGATATGAATTAGTTGATCGTAAACATTTACAATAATTTTCCTAGTACAACAAGGGACATACTTCTTCTTTTAAGCAGGTAAGAGTAATGAAACTTAGTCAGTGACCTCACACAATGACCCCAAACACATGTATGAAGTTTCAATTGAATACTTATACTAGTAACAGTGATATGGAGATGTTGCAGTTTACATTAACCAGGGCCTTACGTGGACACGTAGCCAACATTTGGGATAGTAGTATAGACCGGACTATTTGTTAAATAGTGGAGCTAAAACTTAAAAAAACACACACAAAAAACATGGAAAAGTCAATGAATAAATCAACCCAGGAAGATTGAATTGAAATACTGCACAGCATAGTATAAGCCTTAAAGATTTTGTTAGACTTACCGAGGGCAGTCCCTTGTCGATCCAGGTCTGAATGAACTTCATCCTCTCCAGCAGGTCCAGGACCCAGGAGGCCAGGGGCTTCAGGGACGGGTATGCCTGTGAGACACAATACCAGTACATGTGAGCCTCGTTCTGAGCAAAATGCTTAATGTATGTGGGTAAAGTGTCATCACAAAATAGCCTGTGCAGTCGGCACAGGCTAATCAGGGACGACACTTTCCATCTAAACTGGATTTTATACCATTAGAGCGGAAAGTGTCATACCTGATTAGCCTGATTAGCTAACCCTTTGAGCGCTGGAACCGGATTTTGAAGGTTTTTGCAAACAGTTTGGATCCAGATGAGACGCCACAGAACGTGGCGTCTCATCAGGATCCAAACTGTTTGCTATTCTGAAAGTATTCTTTGAAAAAAATCGAAGAAAATGCTAATTTTAGAAATTCAGCAGACGACATTTTAGCAGACGACAAATTTCCCAGCATGCAAAGGGCTAATCTGGGATGACACTTAACGCACATGTATGAAGCCCAGTTTTCCCAGATTGAGGCCGATATAGAAATCATGGGGGGGGGATAGAGGATCTGTGCACTGGTTACACAAGCTGATAACACATCTAAATAAAAATTGTACACCAAATCTACATTACGATACATTTTTTAACACATTTAAATACAAATGAATACAAAGCACCAACCTCTACGATACAGAAAGTTCAGTTATATCTTCAACATTACATTCATTTTTATAACATAAACATCATACATGCTTTTTTAACAAGGTCACATGTTTGTTACATGTACCTCATGAGACCTTTCATACTTATATATCCTCCCCATGAGACCAGAGTGCAACATATTAGGTTCTTCACACCTACACTAAATGAGTTAACATTTGATATTCGCCCAGAAGACTGTGAAGTTAAATAGTCATCTACGGGAATTTTTCACAAATAACAAGTAATTGCAGAACAAACTGAAATCCCTTGACAAATCATGACAAATTAAAAAAGGTATGAAACATTTATGGATAATCTAAACATGAAATAAGATATAAATTGTACTTTGAAAAAAGATAATCAACCATTTTTGGACACATGAAAGTCAAGGAACTTTATTATAGGAGCCTTGTTCTTGGAAAACTGGGCTTAATGCATTTGCGTAGTGTCATCCCAGAGTAGCCTGTGCAGTCCACACAGGCTAATCAGGGACGACATTTTCCGCTTTAATAACATTTTGTGTTTAAAAGAAAGTCTCTATTAAAGGAAAATCCCATGAGGCGGAAAGTGTCGTCCCTGATTAGCCTGAGCGGACGGGATGACACTTTACGCACATGCATTAAGCCCAGTTTACCCAGAATGAGGCTCATATACAATGAGTGTTACCTTCTTAGCCCACATGTCAGGCACCATGTTGTTGAAGAGCGACAGGGACATGTTCTCCAGCTCCTGTGACATCACCACGAGACCCTTGAGAGCCTTCAGGATGTCGTTGAGACTGCGGTGGACCACCTGCAGCAATCGGTTGTACCTGCACAACAAACAAATACTAATTATGTTCCAGTGCTAACGTTGAGACCTTGATGCAGATACCAAGCAGATAGTCAAGCCGTGGGGACAGCTAGTTAGACTCGCACAGAACCGAGATGCCTGGAGAAAGCTGGTTGGCGGACTATGTCCCAGACAAGACCACAGGCGAAGATGAGATGAGTACAAATATAATGTAAGTGTGGGAGGGTCATTGGGGGCTGAGTCGGGAGGNAGGGTGTCATTAAGACTCCATTGGAAAGCAAGGTCAAACACATTGTAACTACATGTACATAGTTATACAAGTTTGTGTGTGCTATAGGTGTGGGAAGGACTTAATGTCATTGGGGCTCTGGAGGACCATCTGAAGCTGTTTATTGGACCTGCAGGACACACACAAGGTATATGACATGATTAAGGCAGATAGGCTGTCATCTAGACTTCTGTGAACCACCTGCAACATTCGGTTGTATCTACAGGACACACATACATAAGATGTGTGCATAACAGGGGTGGAGTTGGTTGAATTGAGGTAGTGTAGTTGCTGTAGGTGAGAATAGACATTTAGCCGTTTAATGGCACAGATTTCTGAAACCGTGTGAGTTCTGGTGGTTCCATCGGAGGTGGTAGGCTATGTCTTGGCATTTGGCAGATTATATGGGTCTGTTACTGATAAACACAACAAGCCGAAACTTCGCCTGAGTAAAATAGAACAAGCTATTGCCAAGCAATGATGTCCCCTACCGGCTTCACCATTGTCATTTTTTTATATTTGTTGCCATAGCAACCAGAATCTGTCCCTGTTTCAAGTTTCATGAAAAATTATGAAGAACTTTTAAAGTTATCGCAGAATCCAGAAAAGTGTGACAGACAGACTGATGGACGGACGGACGGACAGAGCGCAAACCATAAGTCCCCTCCAGTGAAACCGGCAGGGGACAAAAATATTGAAAATAGAAGCACACACATTATGAAAACAGACAATCTAATTGGCCGCCTTAGAATTTATAGTTACAATACAATACTTGTTACAGCTTCAGAAAGCGGTTGTCCTACTCAGGAGTCCAGCGAGCTGCTTGACACAAACCCTGACAAATGCCCCTCGTTCTGGTAAAACTGGTCTTAATGCATGTGTGTAAAGCGTCGTCCCATATAAGCCAGTGCAGTCCACACAGGCTTATCAGGAACAACACTTTTCTGCTTTTGTGGTATTCTTTATTTTATGGAGATCCCTTCTTAGCAAAATTCCAGCTTAGGCGAAAAGTGTCATCCCTGATTAGCCTGTGCAGTCTGCACAGGCTAATCTGGGACGACACTTTAAGCACATGCCTTAAGCCCAGTTTTCCAAGAACCCAAACCCAGACCAATGTTGCCATACCTGATGACCTCCTGTGAGAGGACGGTGTTCATGGACTGCTCGTACATGACGGGGTACTTCTTCATCACCATCTCAAAGTCAACGGGCTTGGGCACCTGGGACAGGATCCTCTTGGCCGTCTCCTCCATGATCTGCAAGAGGCAATCAGAGTTATAAAGCCCAAGTATTTGAAAATAATTCAAACATTTTTACCCTTTACCGCTCGGATACACACTTTGACACGTTTGTAGTCCCTTAGAAAAAAAATTAAAAAAATTAAGGCCTTTCTTACTAGGTAGATTCAAATTTAAAAGGCTTAATTCCCAACCCTTAGGAACGGATGAGCAGCAAACAGCATTAAATCTGAACAGGTTTTATGATGGTTGCCACTTTCACTTAGCTTCTGAGTGGGAAAGTTTTAAAAGAGCCATCAGTTCTAAAAATTACCTTCATTTTACTAAGTTTTTTTGTCATGTATGAAAGCGGTTGGTGTAAATGGAATATTAAGGTGTAGCGTGAATCTGCTTCACATCTCTATATAAAATACAATAGTTTATCGCTCAACCCTCAATATGAGCTATCAATACTTGGTACAACCACAGTATTACCTTATTCAATTTACTCCAGAGGCAGCACAAGTTATTATATGAGCCTTGCTCTGGGAAAACCAGGCTTAACCCTTTGCATGCTGGGAAATTTGTCGTCTGCTAAAATGTCGTCTGCTGAATTTCTAAAATTAGCATTTTCTTTGATTTTTTTCAAATAATACTATCAGAATAGCAAACAGTTTGGATCCTGATGAGACGCCACGTTCTGTGGCGTCTCATCTGGATCCAAACTGTTTGCAAAGGCCTTCAAAATCCGGTTCCAGCGCTCAAAGGGTTAATGCATGTGCGTTAACTGTCGTCCAAGATAAGCCTGGCACAGGCTTATCTGGGACAACACTTTAAGCACATGCATTAAGCCCTTTTTTTCACACAACACGGCTCATTTTTATTAAAGTTACCTCTTCTCTGGACTTCCCGCCACCAGTAGCTGTCTTTGGTTGAAGTTTTACAAGGGCCTCCAACTGCATGAAAGCCTCGTTCTGGGCGAACGTGATGTTAGCGTTGTCATGGAGACCAAATATCTCGGGTGTGTCATTAATGGGCAAACTGCGCACATATGCTACATAGCCCTAGAGTAACAGATTCGGGTAAAAGAACATATAGAATAATATTCAGAAGAAAAATGTAATAACACTTGTCTACTCATTTTAGATCATCAGTTGTTTTCAGCCCCGTTCGCACACAAAAATAACACTGGTGAATATTTATTCCCTAATAAATGCCATTGATATGCATCCATAACAATAATGAAGGGAATTAAGATTATGGAATTAAATTAAAAAAATGTAGCAAAACATTTTTTTTTTTAAATATTGCCCATTATATTGTACTTAGAGCAAAAAATAAAACTCAAATACTGAAAAATAATTCTTAAATTTTAAAATTTCCATTAGACTTATACTTGTCTACTGACACATATTGTAATGTGACTAAAATATTAACAGTCCTTGGCATTGGACATTTTTCCCGTTGAAATTTGGTTATTTCTATAACTAGAACACAAATTAAAGTTGAACCAATAACATGTTAAAATATTCACATCAAACATGAGTGCACACAAACACATGTAACGATGCACACACATTTAAGACTCATTCAGAATTTCACCTCATACCATCACAGGATCACGATACAGAAAATGGACATTTCTCTGAACTTGTAAACCATCAGCTTCGAATTTATTGTAAACATAATTATGAAAAACAAAATTTTAATATATGTCAATGTTACATTCTCCATAAATTTCCTAACTATAATTTTTTTTTAAATGTTTAGCCAACAAGTTCAATTAAATGGGTAATTTTCCTATTGCTATTGAATATCAAATTTGTTTGACAAACGGTAATCAATTTCCGGTAGACTTTCATTACATGATCTTCGTTAGGGACACATGAAATTACTTGAAATTACTTCAAACAAAACAAAATCTATAATAATTAAAAAATATCATATATAAATACTAAACTTGTAAAGACTGTATAACATGCAGCAATATATACATGACAATACTATCATGTTTAATATATAACTAAATATATAGATATAAATGTCATTCTACGCTGTAAAAAATGAAGTAAAGGAATGACAGACTATTTAGGAGTGGAGGATATTAAATTGTAAGATATCGACTTCTCTACAAGGTTATTAAATATTCTGTAAGGAAGGTTGTAAGAAGCGCTATATAAATAAATGTGTCTACCAAAGTATATAAAAAAGCTGGAGTATTATAATGATCAAGAAAGAAATTGTATAAAAAAAGTGCTAGGAAGGCTTGGTTTAAAAAAAATCATACGACTTTATTTGTTAAACATAATAATATTCTTCAAAAGAAGGCCAAATTGATAGATTTCATGGTTTTTTGTTGTTGTTTTTTGTTGTTTTGTTTTTAAGTAACAGTAACAAAAACTTAAAATAAACCATATTGTTATTCATTTTTTATCTTCATTTCATACATTAAAGATTAATACAAGTCTGTACATTATATTATGTCCAAGTAATTTCAGTTTAAATATAATAATAGCCATTATTATCAGCGTAGAAATTATGTTCACAATTAAAGTTACAGAATCATAANACATATTATTTTAATAGTTTGACTAGATTCAGCTCCACATTCACTTTCTTCTATATACACAAGCACCATCAGGAGTCTAACAGCTATCATATAAAGGGGAGATAAGCGTCTTATAAGGTTTCACAAGCTTCGAGAAGGCAAGCGTACATATTCCGTCTCATGGCTGTGGCAGATGCAAAACTGAATGTATCTTAAAATAACGTGTACAGTAACAATGAAACACGCAACATTAATCACACTTTAAGTCACACATAGCTCATGTTAGTTTTTTTATACTCAGATTGATAGAGACTCACATTAACAACTGTTGACTATGTAGTTCAATTGTCAGATTACAAAAAGAAAAATACTGTCAGTAATTATTTGTAAATCTTTTGAGAATTTTTGTCAATTACACAGGATATAATATTTTTATTTGCTAAAAGAATTAAAAAAATGAAAATCCTTAATTTCTCACTCAAATACAAAAATGGAAATGAAACAAACTTATGCAAATACAAAAGCTTGGCACTAACAAGTGGATTCCGAATAAATTAAGCACACATATTTATTCAGCCAAGACTTCCAAATTTCCGATTGTAATATTTGCATGCAGTAAATACGTGCTATGGAAAAATGACAGTCTATAGCCGGTTAGGGTTAGTACAAAAACAGGAACGTAACACACAGTTGCTGAATGCTTCAATGATGTGCAGTTTCATTATTTTGTTACATATTCAAAGCCATTTAACCAGGAGATTATTTGTTCATAAAGGCAGTTCTCAGATATAACTTCAAAAGTTAAAATAATAATGTCCATTTAATTGTGTGATTATAAAATTAAAACAAGGCTTGTCACCATAGGCTGACATATGCCCCCTTTTTCTACATTTTTCTAAACCTAAACCCAAAGGGTTTTTTCACATTTTTCGAAACCTAAACCCAAAGTGTGACGGAATTTCAGACAGACGGACGGACAGACGGACAGTGCGATCACTATATGCCCACCTTAAGGGGCATAAAAATACTAAATAAAACTTAATGGGCTTAAAAATATGTCAAGCACGTAATTTTTTGTCATAAACACATCACAGCATTGTAGCATTGAGCAAAGACATAAGAACACCTGACACCCACTAAAGACACTACAGAACTAGACAAACAGACAGGACACACAAAACATACAAACAACATGGTGAATATTGACACCATGAGCCCATAAGATAACAGTGATACTGGTATGCTAGAGAAAGACACGCCTGGGATAGACCAGACCACAGCTGTTTGGGTAACAAACAATGTTGGAGGCAAAATTGATTAGCCATTTCTGATTCAATAGAATTTTTGTTTGTTAATGACCAATGGCTGGCTGAGGAAACACACTTAAATTACATCGAAGAAATAAAAAAATATGTTCATGTTTTGGAAATATTGAAATGTGATCATCATATTTTAAAAAAACAATGTAGCTAAAATTGACGATAACAAATTTTAATTGTAGATTATTTTCATTTAAAAGCATAAACTACCAGCGCTTAAGCACTTCCTTATTGAAAAAATAATGATATATATTTTTACATAAATTAAATACACACATTCTGACATATTTAACCAATTGAAAAAGTTTGTTTCCAGCCTAGGTCCTACACTACCCCAGAAGTGTTCTAGGTATATATGTATATATGTGTCGATATGTATCACGTTATTACATTATGGTCCATGGAGGTCGAAATCTGGCGATAGATTCCTGACGGGGAATACTTGTGCTCTTCAAGGAGTGAATCATTTGTGTAGAAATCCTCGAGGACTCCCATCATGCATCTGCGATCCCAGTCGTCCGTCACGCGGCCTCCATAGTTGATGTGACCAGCTGTGTAGACGAGCACCTGCAAAAGATCGTTCAACATGCAGCTTCCCCACACCAAACTCATTTTACCATTTACCACTGAGATAATACTTTGAAGCGTTTGTAGTTCCTTAGAAAATCAAATTAAATTTGAGACTTTTCTTACTCGATTCAAGTTATTAAGGCTTCATTTCCAACCTAGAATATTGTTGAGCAGCAAACAGCATAAAATCTGAACAAACTGCGAGTTACTATGAGCGAGTTTAGGCTTATCAAGGAGGACACATTCTGCTTAAACTAGTTTTTCACTAAGAAGACACTTCCTTTAAACAAAAAATACCATAAAAGCTTAAGTGTCGTCCCTGATTAGCCTGTGTGGACTGCAGAGGATAATCTAAGGCGTAACTTTATGCACATGCATTATACCCCATTTTCACAGAACGGGGCTCAGATACAATCAGCAATACCACAAGTACTCTTGCATTACACTAGCCCTTTGAGCGCTGGAACCGGATTTTGAAGGCCTTTGCAAACTGTTTGGATCCAGATGAGATGCCACAGAACGTGGCGTCTCATCAGGATCCAAACTGTTTGCTATTCTGATAGTGGTCTTTGAAAAAAAGTGAAGAAAATGATGATTTTAGAAATTCAGCAGACGACATTTTAGCAGACGACAAATTTCCCAGCATGCAAAGGGCTAGAGTATATCTACACACATTTTTATGACTGTACTAACCTTGAAAGGTATGGTGTCGTACTCTGTTAGGAACATCTTCAGCTGGCTCACACAGATTCGGAAATCGCCGTCCGTGAACTCGTACGGAATGTTGAAACCCAGGGCTCCAAACTTCCTCCTTTCAATCGCCACACCGTGGAAGAATGCCAGGGCCAGAAGGAGGTGCTTGAACTCGTGGACCTGGTTTAAGGATATGTAAAACTTCATCAGGCTTCTTATTACAACGGATCTGGTAAAGGGATATGTAAAACATCGGACCTGGTTTAAGGATTCATAAAACATCATCAGGCATGTAAACTCTTGGACCTGATTTTGGCAAATGTAAAACAATGTCTTGCCCCAATGAATGTTGAAACTTTGTAGGATTATGTAAAATAGGCTTAGACACTTCTAAATATGTAATACTGATATCCAATATAATTGACATATATAAAATAGCATCTATTAAATGATCACATATGGACCTTGTTTTAGAGGAAAACATTATTATTATGTGTATCAGGGTGTTACAAATAATGAGTAACATTTTGTCAAATGTTGAATACTCAATATTATGCCTAGAGCATTTGTTATTAATATTGTACATCCTTAAGCAATCTAAAAGACACAATCACAAAATAGAAAACCATGAGAAGTGTGAACTAGTGCATGTGAACAAGGTGAAAATGTAAACAGGTAAAAACAATAACAACAACTTCTGTTTGAAAATTGAGCTTCTACAGTAAACACACAAAAGAAATATATCTTTTATTTTAATAATACAAAATTGGACAAAAATAAATTTGAAATATTTATTGAATGGATTTTATTGATAGATGTAATGGTTATATACATGTTGACTTTCCAATAATATACTGCACATTCTAAATATAACAAGTAATGTGTTTGTGAAACACTTTGTCCCCTTTTGAGCGATTTTGACCCATATATTTGACCTTTGACCTTGAAGGATGACCTTGACCTTTCACCATTCAAAATGTGCAGCTCCATGAGATACACGTGCATGCCAAATATCAAGTTGATATCTTCAATATTGCAAAAGTTAGGGCCAATGTTAAAGTTTGTGCAAACCAACAAACCAACAAACAGACAGGGCAAAAACAATATGTCCCCCAGTATAGACTGGGGTACATGAAAAGTTAACACAACATTTGTATCATAGTGAAAACATTTGTATCATAGAATTTCACCAAAAACTAAACAAAGGCCATAGGCATGTGCAGAGAGATGTAAAGAACTTTTACAAACAAAAACTCCCCATCACTTGAAGCCAATATTTCTCAAAACATCAACAACATAATAATAGCAACATACTTCAACTTTTTTCAAACATAATACAATTATCAACATTTGAATCTTTTTTTCAAAAGTTCTTACTTCGAATTTTGGCTTCTCTTGATGGCCCTGACAAAAGATTTTATTTTATTTATTTTGATTCACAACTAATGCAGTTATCTTCCTGCATATTTGAGCAGAGACTTGTCCTATATTTAATCCAGAACATTCAAAATCTACATTCAGTTACCACCACTTCTCTGAGGCTGTCCGGTTAGCGCAGAGTTTGGTTTGTGCGCTGATCACCAAGACAATCCAGATTCAATCCCCACCCACGCCACATGTGAGTACGGTTGGTGGTCACCATGTGGCCTGTTCTGAGAAAACTGGGCAAAATGCTTGTGCGTAAAGCGTCATCCCAGATTAGCCTGTGCAGTCCGCACAGGCTAATCAGGGACGACACTTTCCGCCTAAACTGGATTTTCGCTAAGAAGAGACATCCTCTAAACGAAAAATTCCATAAAAGAGGAAATTGTTGTCCCTGATTAGCCTGTGCGGACTGCACAGGCTAATCTGGGATGACAATTTACGCACAAGCATTTTGCCCAGTTTTCTCAGAACACGACACACCATACTGTACAAGTGGATTTTCCTCAGGGTACTATCATGTTTTCCCAAACAGCACAAGACCACACCAAAATTGAGTATCTTTCAATCAAAACTTAATAGCTGGAAATTGCAGCTATAAATCACAATACTTCACAAATATCTTCCTAATGTCAAGTTAGTTAATTCAGAAGGAGTGCTGGGACAAACTCTGGGTTCTTACCGGTACATAAAACAGCATCAGGGGCGGAAGTACCATATAAACTTTGAAATACAGGCCCCTATGTTGAATTTAATTATACATGTATATGAGGTGTGTAATGTGATACTGTAAAATCATTTATATTTGTTGGCATGAAATTTTGTGGGTTTTTTCTCCCAAAAATGACTTTTTTTTGGACATGTCAATTTGTGGATTTCTAATTTGGGGGGAATCAAATTTGGTTGGTCATTTTCCGATGTGTTTGTGTTAAATTTGTGAATCAGTCAACACATGATATCAACAAAAAATAATGTACCACAAATTATAATGATTTAACAGTAATAAGGCTGAAGAGTTGCCGACCAAGATTAGCCAGTACAGTCTGCAGATTAATCTGTTAGTACAATTAATGCTCTTTGAGATTTGTTGTTTCAATGAAGTTTCCTCTAACCATAAATGGAAAATACTGTATAAGTGGTAAAGTTAGCGAAGTGGAAATATTTGCGAATTTCGCGAACGCAATAAATTCGCTAAATTTTCTGCCAGCCAAAATTGTGCCGCCATTGAGGTAGAAATTTACGGTGACACCGGGTAAAGATAATTACTGTATTCCATCGTGTTAGAAATTTAATCTTGACACCGGTTAATGATTAAAAAATAAATTTTGTGATCGATTAAAAATAATTGCGATTACAAGTGATTGGAGAAATAGATATAAACAAGTTTAAAACAAAGTATATGTATTATTATGTTTGACTAACTATCAAGCCTCGGTAGGAAAACATGTTTTCACAGCTTATCGCTTGAAAACAATAGGATTAATGTTATTGGAGAACAGGCCTTGCTAATAGTTACATGCATTTCCCATTATACCGATCGCAACACTCATTACAATGGAGGTGTTAACAACAACACCTGTATGTCGCAATTGCCTTATACATTCTTGTAATGCAAGTGAACAACTAATTGCAATTTTTACAACTTGAAATATTTTTATTTTCTTCTGATACCGGCGATTCGCTAACATTTCCACACGCAAAATGCCTGTTATTTTGAATTCGCTAACTTTTCGACACACGGAAATATTCACTTATACAGTAGTGCAATCATGTCCAGGATTATCCTGTGTGGACATTAGCATGCTGATTCAGCGCAGGTTTTCCCATAACAATCCTGATATTCATACCATCTAAAAACATTTGCTTCCTTTGTCATAATTAGAATACTTTAATTTTTTGACAACATCTTAGTGACTGCCTTTGTATAGTAATTATAAAAATATTCATCACACCTAATGGCAGCTTTCTCCCATCTTTTTTTACTAAATTGAAACATATATTTTTTAATAACAATTTTGAACATATTTTCGCGATATATTTGTCAATATGCATGATGTCAATACAGCTGTGATGGTCTTGGTAGTGGATGCAGTGACAATTTACTCACTTGGGGAAAAGTCATCAAGATAAGTAGAAAATCTATAGTGCTATGCTGGTGACATGTGGCCAATGCATGGTTTGTTATTATAGGGACCAATTGATCCCCGTGATGTGAATGCGCAGGCTGGTCTGGAGTCATGCTGGCCGCATATGGCAAATGACCCACTTTCACATGACTCAACTCAATTTGCAAACAAATTCAAATGATATTTTAGTGAATGATGCAAAAGAGCCCTGTGTTGCACTATGCTGATGCGGAAAGAGTGATATATCACTATGTCAAGAAATGTCTTTGCAAGTACAAGATATGCAAGTAATGAGCTACCAAAGAAACATGCATAACACAGATCTGAAAACAGTCTAGATAATATTCATTATATACCAGTACATGTATTTTTGCAGAATATTCAGGGTCATACTGTTCAATTCGGGAAGTTGAATACTATTCATGCTTTTTAAACAGTGATACAATATTAATAAATTAAATCAACAGTAACTCATATATTATAACAAATTGTAAAAGCCAAAAACTATTTTCACTAGAAGTAAAGATGTTTAACTCCAAAAAGGTTGGAATATGCTTAACAATATTCCTTCATTGATAAAATACATAGATCAAAATCAGTCAACTTTTTTTTTTATCCATACATGCATGTCAATAAATCCCATAAATAAAACTTCAGTCACACACAATGGGTGACAAAATGCCCTAATGGTGTGCAAGCATGTGCAGTTAAAATTCAACACCAGGGCCTCCAATCATTCCAGCTACCATGCAAATGCAACTGCTTGGTGTACAAAATTACCCGCACTATCAGACGACCATGGCCCTAAAGGCACAATGTAAATTTCACAATATTTCACAATATTCTACCTATGACAAAATCTCCCCCCGAAGACTCCTTAAGCTGCATGTAGAATTTTGGAGCTTTTGTCAAACCAATTGTGCTAATTGCGCATTAATAAAATAATGAAGGTACACACACAAATAATATTTGAGATTTATTTGAGACAAAACAAAGAAACTAATATTTCTAAACTACAATAGAAATTTAAAATCTTGGTTTAAGTTAAAATATCTTATGCGTATGATTTCAGATAATATAACAACCAATTAAACAGAAAATAATAGGCAAGCCACGCAAGCTTGCCATCACTGAAAACCTAAACAAGAGATGTGTTTGTCAGAAACACAATGCCCGTTACTGCGCCGCTTTGATTTTTTTATTATTTATTTTTTGACCTTTGAGGATGACCTTGACCTTTCACCACTCAAAATGTGCAGCTCCATGAGATACACATGCATGCCAAATATCAAGTTGCTATGATCAATATTGCAAAAGTTATGACCATTTTTTGAAACCTAAACGCAAGTGCGACGGAATTTCAGAAGAACAGACAGACAGACGGACGGACAGTGCGATCACTATATGCCACCCTACCGGGGGCATAAACAGGTATCAGGATTCCCATGGCACTGATGAGCTATATGCTACTACAACACACTGAATCTACTACCCCTAGGAAACCTCTCACACACTTGCAAAAGCACATGGGTCATCTACCACTATATCCCCAGTATGTTCTGGTGGTGTTGTTTTTCTGCATGCAGAAAGGGAATATTCCCAGTTTTATTTACGCCTGATTCTGGGAAAACTGGGCTTAATGCTTGTGCATAAAGTGTTGTCCGAGATTAACCCGTGCAGTCTGCACATACATATCAGGCACGACACTTTCCGGATTCACTAGATTTATATTTTGGAAGGGACTTCCTTGATACAAAAAAATCCATAAAAGCGGAAAGTGTGTTCCCTAATGAGCCAGTGCGGACTGCACAGGCTAATCAGGCACGTCATTTTACCCACATGCATTAAGCCCCGTTTCCCCAGAGAGAGGCTCATTCATTCAACCCCTGCATGCAGGCAGGGTACATTCCCAGCTATACTCATTCAACCAATGAACCCTGGTTGCCAGGTCCATGTGCCAACTACTGGGTACAAGCTAATCTGGGTATATCATCTATGGATGCGTAGTATGCACGGCAACATAATCAAACAGATGGCCTTGACTCATGCAAAAAAAAACCACACCCAAATACGCATGTGCACGCATTGAAATGCTGATTAGTATGTTAGTAAAATTTCATTACTCGTTTTGAGGTATAAGTGTCAAAAGTTCACAAACATGATTTTGTTTTTGCTACAAAAGGGACATACCGGATCTGATGTCAGAAAAAAACTGCATCAAAATACCCTGGTGATCAAGTTTCCCTGCTAATAAGAGCCCTGTTCTGGGAAAACTGGGCTTAATGCACGAGGGTAAAGTGTCGTCCCAGATTAGCCTGTGCAGTCTGCACAAACTAATAAGGGACAACACTTTCCGCCTACACTGGATTGTTGTCTACAAGAGACATCCTTTAAACTAAAAATTCCATAAAAGCAAAAAGTGTCTTCCCTGATAATCTGGGATGACACTCAAAGCACATGCATTAAGCCCAGTTTTCCCAGAACCCATTAATACGTTCATCCCTCTAGCTTCAATACTCTGTGAGTTAGTTTCATTCATAGTTCTAAATATACTTTGTTTGGTAATGTTGCCATGCCAATAGAATATATTATATGTTTCTAATAATAATACTAATATATAATAAAATATAATAATTTCTAAAAATATAATTCTGTATACGGAGTATGGAGTCTCTACTTTGAACTTACCCTTTCCAATTTTTTCTTAAATAATATTTTTTTATCATATTTTCAACATCAGACAAATTTCTAAATAGCTCTACTCAAGATAAACTCAAGGTAATTTTTTGAAAACTAGTCCAATGGGAAACAATTTCATCTCATATCCATTATTGTAAAAGTAAAAGTCTTTGCAGAAATATATCTTCTCAGTCAAATACATGTTAAATTTTGAAATTAACATCAATTTATATTAACTGACAATAATGGTCATATGTAAAAACCTACATCAACACACAAATACATCACGGAACCATTAGATCTTAAAATTTTCCATTTAATATCAACACTATGATACATCTTTTTTTAACTTACATTTCATCCTGTAGCATAGCATTACAAAATGTATTCATATTGGTGCCCTTTTTCAATTATTAAAATACTTAAAATTGAACATCTCATCTCCTAAAGGAAATCATCCTTCTGAGCAAACTAGTCCATATAAACGGACTCCCGAGAGCCTATGATAATTTTTGCTTTTACGGCTCTGGGAGTCCATATTTACGCCTTCATAACCATGGGTGCAGTTAAGCGCACGGAATCCGTGCGCTTCACTAAACAGACGTAGTTCGAGACAAATTGAAGAAAATAATGAATAAACTTCATAAACATGTCAAATTTACCTGAATGGCAACCTACGATTGTTATCCTTTGCATGCACCCTATAAAAACACAACGATATTTCAACACACTTTTCTCGCTGACATTTTTATGTTTAAATTTAAACAGTTTATTCTGTACCGAATACGACATCGTTGTCGACTGTAATAGGCTTTATCACATAACCCGAAGCGCAAAATATTGGTGTAGTGCGACCTTACCTCAGTTAGCTCCCTTTTCCAAGATGGTGGATACATCGTGCGAAAGATAAACAAAGTCAATAAAAAGCAATTATTTCTTGCTTTAATGGTACCATTTGCATGAGTTTGTGGTTAAGACAGGTAAACGTTGATAAGTTCTTGCAGTTTCAGTGTTCCTTAACCCTTGCATTGTTGATTAAATTTTGCACCCATGTTTATGAAGGAGTAAATATGGACTCCCAGAGCCGTAAAAGCAAAAATTATCATAGGCTCTCGGGAGTCCGTTTATATGGACTACTGAGCAAACATGATGCTAACAATTCCTAGCATTAAAGGCACAATATCACATCATATTAAAAGTTGAAATAATTAAAATACAGATCAGATTACAAGTAATTCACATTCATCAAGACATCCCCACACCACTACACGGCCTACCTTTTCACCAGTGGTATTGTAGAAGTCATCCCCGAAGTTTGAGTAGGACTTGAGAAGGTTGGCCTTCAACCCCCTGGGTGGCTCCACAGTCATCTTGGAGCCATTCTGCAGAATGAACACTGGGAACTTCTCACTGGGCATACTGGTCAGCCACAGACGGAAGTCACGATGCACCTGAAATAGTTTGTTTCCTACCTAAGATTTTTTGCCATTTTCAATAGGGTACAATAGGTAAAACAGTGCAAATGGATAAAATTGAGCCTCACTATGGGAAAACGTGGTTTAAAGCATGTGTGTTAATTATCTTCCCAGATAAGGCTTCGCAGTCCGCACAGGCTAATCAGAGACGACACTTTCCGCCTAAACTGGATTTTCACATAGAAAAGTTATCATTTTAATGAAAAATACCATAAAAGCGGAAAGTCTTGTCCCTGAGTAGCCTGTGCGGACTGCACAGGCTAATCTTGGATGACAGTTTATGACCATGCAAAAAGCTCAGTTTTCCCAAAACGTTCATATCTTATCTTGGTCTATCTATTTAAAGAGATGTCCTATAAATGTAAAATTCCATAGAATCCGAAAGTGTCTTCCCTGACTAGCCTGTGCGGACTGCACATGCTAATCTGGAACGACACTTTACACACACACATACCTTATCAGGTTCTATGTTTATACCTTATCAGGGTCTATCTGCTCGATTAGCCTCTCCAGGGCGGGCATGAAGCTTGGCGCGAGGTGACAGTTCTGGAAAAACACCCACTTGCCACGCTCCATCGCACTCCTCATCAGAGCTTCGGCTCGTGGGCCCTGACATTAGAAACAAACCCATGTTAAACTGTTACCACTGATGGTAAATAATAATTTGAGTTCTTGAATAAACTTAACAGCATTCACAAATAAACTTTGTTTTTAATAAAGGGCAAGCATTGTTTTTATGCCACATATAGTTACTTGTATATTACTTTATATCTTATAATCAATTTAAAGTCCTGGAAAAAAACAAGTGATGTGTTTGTGAAACACTATGTCCCCTTTTGAGTGATTTTGACCCATATATTAGACCTTTGACCTTGAAGGATGACCTTGACCTTTCACCACTCAAAATGTGCAGCTCCATGAGATACACATGCATGCCAAATATAAAGTTGCTTTCTTCAATATTGCAAAAGTTATGGCCAATATTAAAGTTTGTGCAATCCAACAAACAGACAGGGCAAAAACAATATGTCCCCCAGTATAGACTGGGGTACATAAAAACACATTTGTTATTGCAAACAATAGGTATAAATCAGCCTAAGACTGAACAGTTGGTAAGTATTTTGGGACAAAGTCATTCGCTTTTGTCAAAGACTTGCATCTTAAATTCTGATACAAAGACTTTCTTATTTTCTTTTATTTAAGCCACTTTTCATGTCTGTATAAACCACCTCAAGCTAAAAACACAATGAAATTCACACAATCTGACAATGTTGAAAATAATTAACTTAATATGAGCCCTGGCCGAGAGATATGGCTGACTTACTTGCCCTTGGCTGACAGATATGGCTGAGGTGCTTACTTGCCCCTGTCTGAGAGATAAAAGCGGCCTGTGCTTACCTGCCCCTGGCCGAGAGATATGGCCGAGAGCTTCTTGCCGAACCTCATCTCCTCAGCAAACTTGTAGAGGTCAGCTGCAGGGTCAGTACCCGTGGAGAGTACGAAGATGAGCGGAGTGGTCGGTGACGAGTCCTTGAACACCAGGCCAAGGTCCGCAGTCTGCAAAACAAATAAACACAAGATTGCAAAGATCAGCACAATTCTGTGAGCCATGCACTGGTCAATTTAGAATCATTCATGCTAAGAATCTCAGATTTATATACCATAGACCAGTTTGTTAATGATTCTTGCTCCAAAGCAATTAATTAAAATCGTGAGAAAATCAGTATGCTTGTTTTTTCCCAGGATTTTTTTCTCCAGAGGTTCATTAGGGATTAGAATTAGGATCAAATAGGAAAGTGATCCACAGACCAATGCACAAAACATATTTAAATATTAATAAAATCCAAGAACAGTGACTCGTACAAGACTGATAAACTTGTATATAAATAAATGGGACAACACCATGATGACTCGTATAAAATGGTGCTTGGCACTATGCTCTCACTTTGCACTTTGCTCTCACTTTGTACTATGCTCCCACTTTGTACTATGCTCTCACTTTTCACTGTGCTCTCACTTTGCACTATGCTCTCACTTTGTACTATGCTTCCACTTTGTACTATGCTCTCACTTTGCACTATGCTCTCACTTTGCACTATGTTCTCACTTTGCTCTATGCTCTCACTCTGCAATATGCTCCCTTCTTTGCTCTATGCTCTCACTCTGCAATATGCTCTCACTCTGCACTATGTTCTCACTTTGCTCTATGCTCTCACTTTGCAAAATGCTCTCACTCTGCACTATGTTCTCACTTTGTACTATGTTCCCACTTTGTACTATGCTCTCACTTTGTACTATGCTCTCACTTTGCACTATGTTCTCACTTTGCACTTTGATCCCACTTTGCATCATGTTCTTACTTTGCACTATGCATTAACTTTTCATTATGTTTTTTTTTCGTACTATGCTCCCACTCTGCACTATGCTCTCACTTTTCACTATGCTCCCACTTTGAACCATGTTCTTACTTTGCACCATGTTCTGACTTTGTACTATGCCCTCACTTTGTACTATGCTCCCACTTTGTACTATGCTCTCACTTTTCACTATGCTCCCACTTTGAACCATGTTCTTACTTTGCACCATGTTCTGACTTTGAACTATGTTCTGACTTTGTACTATGCTCTCACTTTTCACTAAGCTCCCACTTTGAACCATGTTCTTACTTTGTACCATGTTCTGACTTTGTACCATGTTCTGACTTTGTACTATGCTCTCACTTTTCACTATGCTCCCACTTTGAACCATGTTCTTACTTTGAACCATGTTCTGACTTTGTACTATGCTCTCACTTTGTACTATGCTCCCACTTTGCACTATGCTCTCACTTTGTACCATGCTCTCACTTTGTACTATGCTCTCACTTTGTACTATGCTCTTACTTTGTACTATGCTCCCACTTTGCACTATGCTCTCACTTTTCAATATGCTATCACTTTCCTCTATGCTCTCACTTTGCTCTATGTTCTCCCTTTGCCCTATGCTCTCACTTTGATATATGCTTTCACTTTGCACTATGATCACACTTTGTAGTATGCTCCCACTTTGTACTATGCTCTCACTTTGTACTATGCTCTTTCTTTGCACTATGCTCTCACTTTGCACTATGCTTAATACCCATATGAGGCATGATGAATCTTTTTTCCATAAACTGCCAACATGAAATACCAGTATTAAGAGTAACAAACCTGCGGCTCAATGAATCTCTGACCCAGATTGTCTGCCACGTAGTCCTGCATGGCCTCTGAGATCTTGTCGGTACGCAGGCACTTGAGAACTATCATCTTCTGGAACTTGTCCAGGTCGTTCCACTTGCCCGGCAGATCCTCCCTGAAGACAGACAAGAGTTTTGTGATGCCATCCCTACATTTTTGCTATGTTTCAACTTTTTAGTTAGTAATAATCATGACAAATACTGTAAAATCATTATTTTTTGTGGTACATTAATGTTCGTTGATTTCATGCATTGACTGATCCACATATTTTAACACAAACACATCAGAAAATGACCAATGCAAATTCCTCATTTTTTCCCAAAATCAAAAATCCACAAATTAAAATATCCACGAAAAAATCATTCATGGAAAAAACACACAATTTCATTCCAACGAATACAAATGATTTTATAACAAGCAAATTCGTAGAATTGATATCCCCCGCAACATATCTTTTGTTTGAGGATGGGTGCAAATCGGACGGATGAACATACTACAAAACAAAGGGCCATTACTCCGTTATTAACAGATGGTGTACAATGCCATTTGGCGTGCATCATCCTCTTATCCATATATATACTCATGCCAAGTTTCAATGAAATCCGCCAAAGCACTTCCAAGATATGGCTCCGGACACAAAAGTGCCTATAGTAAAAAGCATTTTTTCAAGATACAAAGGGCCATAACTCCGTTATTAACAGATGGTGTACAATGCCATTTGGCGTGCATCATCGTCTTATCCATATATATACTCATACCAAGTTTCAATGAAATCTGCCGAAGCACTTCCAAGATATTGCTCCGGACACAAAAGTACCGTGTACGGAAGGACAACGCCAAAACAATATCCCTCCGCCTCTGGCGGGGGATAATAATAGAAAACATGCAAACCCAAAGAAAAAAACAAAAATAAAACACAATTTTGCCTATTATTGATTTACCCTAAATATAAGCCTCGCACTGTAAAAAGGGGGTTTAATGCGTGTGCGTAAAGTAATGACAATTTCCACTTTTATAATATTTTTGTTTAAAGAAAGTCTCCTATTAGAAAAAATATAGATTAGGCAAAAAGTGTTGTCTGTGATTAGCTTGTGCTGACTGCACAGCCTAATCTGGGACGACACTTTGAGCACAAGCATTAAACCCTCTATAAACAGAGCAAGGCTCATATATTTATTTAAGCTTGATAGTATCAGGGGCATCGAGGCATTCTTGAGTCTGTTAACCCTTTGCATGCTGGGAAATTTGTCGTCTGCTAAAATGTTGTCTGCTAAATTTCTAAAATTAGCATTTTCTTCGATTTTTTTCTAAGACCACTATCAGAAAAGCAAACAGTTTGGATCCTGATGAGACGCCACGTTCTGTGGCGTCTCATCTGGATCCAAACTGTTTGCAAAGGCCTTCAAAATCCAGTTCCAGCGCTCAAAAGGTTAAATCTGTTTCCTGATTAGAACAAGGAGTTTTGTTTAGTAAAAAATCTATATAACGCTCCAAAAGAAGGTATCAAAATGAAGACCTCCCGATTGACAGACAATCATATCCACTACACCACTGCAACCTCAAACTAACATGTGAAAACGCTGCACAACATTTCAAGCTTACTTGTGCGGTTGTGGACTATCAAATATTTTCTTGAAGCCCTCCAGATGGTTCTTGAAGTCATCAGCAAAGTCTACAAACTTGGGAAGTGAGGCCATGGTGAGGATTTCGTTCCAGGAGCGCGTGGAGATCCAGTCAGGAGACGGGTTGGGCAGATCCTTGGGCTTGACGGTGCCACCAGCCAGCAGGAAACGCCACTCGTCCTGTGGGCAGTCCAGGTGACATATATTGAGTCTGGTTCTGGGAAAACTGGGCTTAAGGCATGTGTGTAAAGTGTGGCCCTGGATTAGCCTGTGCAGTTTGCACAGTCTAATCAGGGACAACACTTTCCGTCGTAACTGCATTGACGTAAAGAAGACACTTCCATAGAAGCCGAAAGTGAGCCTGTGCTTATCTGGGATGACACTGTAACACACATGCATTAAGCCCACGTTTTCCAAAACAAGGCTATACAGTGAACGGTCATAAACAATGGAGGAGAAATCAGGAAATTAGACGTTAGAAATGCGATATTTAAACAACAGCTTTGTCACTTATAAAACAGCAGTTCACTAGCAAAAAAAACAGAAATAACATACATATTCCCATTTATCTTCTATCGGCATACCAAATTTCCTCAATCTTTCATAAGCACTTTATAAGTCATTTCAGGGTGGTCGGTAGTCGAGTGGTAAAACACTGGTCTACCATTCCAGCGGTCGTGGGTTCAATCCCTGGCCGGGGCACTGGAAATTTCAGAAATGCTTCAAGTGTTTCCCACCCAACTAGAGATGTACTGGTATGAAACCCAGGTAATTCTCGCGTGTATCGGTGCTATACACTGAGCACGTAAAAGAACCAAGGGATCTATTCGCAAAGAGCTAGGGTATCGCACCCGGATTCCTTGTATCTCAANGGGACAACACTTTATGCACATGCATTAAGCCCAATTTTCCCAGAGCTCTCTGACCTCTTAAAAATAGCAACTGTAAAATATCACAACAACTTACTGAAATCTCCATGGACTTAATCTTGGACTGCTCCAGAGTGTTAATCAGGTCGACATCATCAACAGGACTCCCCTCGGAGGTCGACAGGCGGTAGAGGATCTTGTTCTCGATCTCCTTCAACTCGGCGTTCATCTTGGCGTTGCTCACGATCAGCTGGTTCTTAGCCTCCTCGAGATCAGGCCTCTCCTCGGCAACGGCCACACCCAACATCTGGTCCTCGAGGCCACTAAAACAGGGGAGACAAACAGAATTGAAGAAGGGGAGACAAAGAGGATTGAAGCAGGGGAGACAAACAGGTGGCCAAACACTTGTGACCAACAAAAATGATCGAACACTGTCCATTTATTTACATCAATTTACTTTAAATGCTTGGACAATAAACCATGGGCAACATAAAGGCTGAGCAACCAATGTTTGCAGATGGGTAATTCACCCTATGGCCCTCCCAGTTACCTTGGTGACAGTGTGAAGTTGACGATGGTGACCTTGGTGGAGACTTCAGGTGTGTAGTGCGGGTTGGGCAGCTTGGTGGTGATGTAGAACTTGAAGTCATCGTGGTACGGGATCACAGCATCACCCAGCTTTATCACAGTACTGCCTTGCTGTTTAAACGTCTGGAACGATATTGGCAACATAAAGTCACTCCTTTCAAATTGCACTTATAAATATAGGCTAGGTAAATGTTTAGTGTGTACAATTATACTACAGCGATGACAATTACGTCATAAATTGTTTTTTGTGTCCATACTGAACTAGAAAATAACAACCCACAGCCGTAAAAAGTAACAAAAACATCAATTTTTAAAGAAAATCATGGAGGAGAAAGATTATGTGATAGAAAATTCATAAACAAACTCTTCAATAATATAAAGTTCAGTAAAAAAATCAACAAAATTTGACAAGAACATCCTTACAAAGGATCTCTTTAAGCCTCATCAGTAGGAAAAAAGTGCCTACCACATTACAATTGTGAGAAAACAGGATAAGATTCTGGAAAGGGAAAAGCACCTTCTACATGTATACCATAATTTTGAAGCAATAAATATGATTTTTAACATGGATGATTATAAGAGCCTTGCTCTGTGAAGGGCATTTTGCATTTACGTAAAGTGTCGTCCTACATTAGCATGTGCAGTCCACACAGTTTAATCAGGGAAGACACTTTCTGCTTTTATGGTATTTTTTATTTAAAGGAAGTTTCTGCAAAGAGAAAATCCAGTTTAGGCGGAAAGTGTCTTCCCTGATTAATCTTGGACGAAACTTTACGCACATGCATTAAGCCCAGTTTTCCCAGAGCGAGGCACAAATATTGAAAAGCAAGTCATACCTGTCTGAGCAGGATCGGTTCAAGGGCGGGGTCAAGTTCTGTTTGCACGTTCTCCAGGAGGCAGGGCTTGCCAAAGCGCACGGCGTTCTCGAGACTGCGCAGGAAGTCCTTGTCTGACAGCTTGATCACATCCAGACCGTTGTCTTTCTCCTGGTAACACAGAGGTAAGGGAATAGGTATGTGAATAACAGTCATGAGAAAAAGATGTTGAATGTTTGCAGTTTAATAAGGAAAGCTTGGAAGATCTTTTAATGTGACTACAATAAGTAACAGGAAATACATACTAGATCAATTAAAAACATAAGAAAATGGTATTGAAAGTTTGCAAGATAAATAACCTATTAGCTTGGAACTTTATAAAATACAAAAAGAGGTTTTTAAAACTTGATCAATGATAACAGTCAAAACAAAAAGTTATATTGGTAAAATATGATAAAAATTATTCAAAGTTTGAAATACAAATAATATAAGCTTGTATGAGCTTTTATAGTGAAATGAATAGAAACATGATAATTTTTCTTTATGCATTATTTTAATCTTAGTATGGAACCATTTGTGAGTTCTGCCATTTCTTGTTTGTATTTGAAAGTTCTCCTCATTTCTCAAGAGAACTAGCACATTAATTCAGCACAATCTTTAGATAAAATTCACTTAGTCAAAAAGAGAAAATTCGAACAAAGAAAGAATAATCACAAACTGTGTACTCCAAAAAAAATTGGTTCACATGAAAATGTTTACTTACCATACTCTTCACCCATCTGTTAGCCTGTCCCTGTGGATCAATGAACAGAGGCCAGCGCCTTGAGAACTGTACGATGACTCCGTTCTCCACGGAGAGGTTGTCCTTGGGAAGTCCGTGGATCTGCCACCCGCGGACCTTCACCGGGTCACTGAGCGTGGAGATGAGAGTGGGCTCCTCAGTCCGGGGCACCTTGTTGGTGTCAATCGCTTTGATCCACTCCTCCTGCATCGCACTACGGTACTTGCCCTGGAGGAAGAAAGAAAAAGAATAAAATATAGTGTGTTCCCACAAAGGTCTCAATCAAGGTTTCCTAGTCTGGTGTTTATAAACTAAGCTAGTTATCTGCACTAAATATAATGATAATCAACAAACAATAAAGAATGATAAAGCATTCCACATACAGTGAATGTTCCCAGGTAGGCCACGTATCCAGCGGAGACCATGACGTCCCCCACGTAGTTGTTGATGAAGATCTCCAGACGCTCAACAGAAATCTTCCATCTCTCCTTCTCATCTGCCAAGCCTCCAATCAGCTGCAAAAATGGATGTATATGAGCCTCAATGTGGGAAAACGGGGTTTAATGCATGTGCATAAAGTGTTGTCCCAGATTAGCCTGTGAAGTCCGCTTTTCAGAGACTTTTTTCAAACTCAAACACAATTAATGCGGAATGTGTCATCCCTGTCTGCACAGGCTTATCTGGAACAACACTTTAGGCACATGGATTTAGCCCTGTTTTCCTAGAGCTTATTCTCATATCTAAAGAAATTTTTTGTCCAGTGTTTAACATCAATCATACACATATTTTTAGCAGACAAGCCAGAATGAATGGTATGTAACATCCAATCTTTACCTACTGATTCAAACACGTTTGATGTTTAATAAAAATATACTCGGAACAGCTATAGATGTGAAGCATACATATAGGAAACATTGTTAAATTTTCCAATTAAACCTTAAAGAAAACAGAAATTCAGTAAAAAAAAGCATTTTTTTATAACCTTGAGATGTTTCTGCCCCTATAACATTGCAGAAATTCAAAAGTAGATAATATAGGGTAAGTAAATTGTGTACTTGAATTATGTATTATGTGTTGAGTTAAAAAAGGTGTAGACGGCAACCTTTACATAGCTAAAGATGTTTCTTAAACAAGCAAATCGTTGAATTGATATCCCCCGCAAATTTCAACATTTTGTGAGAGACGAGAGGACGGAATGACAGACCTACAACCCAAATTCTATATCCCTCTGCCTTTGACGTGGGATAACAAAGCAAATGCGGTGTTGCCGTGGTTACCTTATCGGCGCGTACAAGCCTGGCCTCACACTCGGCACACTTGTTTTCCAGCTCCTCCTTCTTACGCACGCAGTCGTCATACTTGGCCTGCAGCGTGGCCAGGCCCTCCACCACCTCCGCAAGGCGCGCCTTCGCCCCGGCGAGAATGCGCTGGGTTTCCGCCAGCTCCTCCGACGCAATTCGGAGGCGCTCTCGCTTTGGCGCCACTCCTCGCGCTACGAAGTGGTACTTGTGCATGGCTCGCACCCACATGCAGATAGACGTGCAGGCTGTGGACACCTGATAAATGATGATAATTGTATGATGTGTCCAGTCTCCAGTCACTTGTGAGCATTAAATAAAACAAACTAAACTTCATGACAATATTTCACTAAAAAAGCACTTAACTTCATGACAAATGACAATAGATCACTAAAAAAAACTAAACTTCATCACAAATGACAAAAGATCACTAAAACAGTAAACTTCATGAAAAATGACTATATATCACTGAATAAAAACTAAACTTCATGACAAATGACAAAAGATCACAAAAAAACCCACTAAACTTCATGACAAATGACTATATATATATATCAATAAAAGAACACTAAACTTCATGACAAATGACATTTTAAAAGAGACTTTCTTTAAAACAAAAAAAATCAGTAAAAGCGGAAATTGGTGTCCCTGATTAGCCTTTGTGAACTGCACAGGCTAATCGGGGAGATACTTTACCCACATGCATAAAGCCCCATTTTCCCAGAGCGTGGCTAAAATATCCCTTTGCATGCTGGGAAATTTGTCGTCTGCTAAAATGTTGTCTGCTAAATTTCTTAAATTAGCATTTTCTTTGATTTTTTTTTCAAAGAATACTATCAGAATAGCAAACAGTTTGGATCCAAACTGTTTGCAAAGGCCTTCAAAATCCGGTTCCAGCGCTCAAAGGGATATATAACACATAACAAATCACTTGAAAGGCTCCACCCACTAACCTTCTTAATGGCGTCGGGCAAGAAAGCCACATCGTCGATGTAGGGCTGGATGAGCTTGATGACCGGGTCGGGGATGTTGTCCTTGTCAAACTTGAACAGGCTCTCCAGGAACTTACCGGGGTCTGTAAGGAGCGCCTTGCCGGGCTCCCAGTAGTCGTCCAGCTTCTGTCCAGGCTGCAATACAATTGGTGTCTTGTAAATCACCCGGTCTGCCTGCCTGCGTCTGCCTGTCTGTCATTGATCTGTCTGTCTTTCAGTCTGTCATTGATCTTTTTGTCTCTCTATCAAAATGTCTGCCTGTCTGTCCGTTCGTCAATCTATCCATTCGTTTGTCTGTCTTTCTGTCAATCCATATATGTACATCCCTGAGGGCTGAGTGAATTACTTCTGTGAGCACGATTTCAACCATTCAACAAGATTACTTGTGTCGTGTTCTGAGAAAACTGGGCATAATGCTTGTGCGTAAATTGTCATCCCAGATTAGCCTGTGCAGTCTGCACAGGCTTATCAGGGAGGACAATTTCCGGTTTTATGGAATTTTTCGTTTAAATGATGTCTCTTCTTAGCAAAAATCCAGTTTAGGCGGAAAGTGTCGTCCCGGATTAGCCTGTGCGGACTGCATTGGCTAATCTGGGATGACACTTTACGCACATGCATTTTGCCCAGTTTTCTCAGAACACGACACAACTGTGAGTGGCTTACCTGTCGGGCCATGGATAGTTTGTAAACTGCGT